>JPKZ01002823.1:163570-173803 GCA_000803305.1 Toxocara canis | reverse complement strand
CTCCCTCCCTCCTGTCCTGATCATTTTTGAATGAACAGGCGTGGATGAATGGATAAGCAGGGGCATTTGTACGAAACAAAAAATAGCGATAAGGCTTCCTTCTGATCTGTCCATAACATTCAAAACAACTCGCCGTGCGGACGAATTTGAATGTTGGTTCACAAGAATAGACAGAAAAATGGGCCTAAAATAGTTGCAGATCAAGTTTCACGATTTGTGAAACTGGTTCAAACCTGATATTAAGTGCTTGGACATTACCTCGCTACTTACTGTGACATGCATTACAAGTGTAATCGTTCTTTTTGCTACACTAACATTTAAACACTATTTATAGCTGCCGTTATTTGCGCAGCAGCTAAATTCACAGATGTAAACGACACCCAAATGCTTTTAAAATCACCAGAAAAGTTTCGTGGAAAGCAAGGAAGTGGTCGTATGCAGAAG
Source organism: Toxocara canis (assembly GCA_000803305.1). NCBI lineage: Eukaryota > Metazoa > Nematoda > Chromadorea > Rhabditida > Toxocaridae > Toxocara > Toxocara canis. The sequence continues at coordinate 173,359 of JPKZ01002823.1, read as the reverse complement.
CAATATGCAAATATCAAAAATGCTTAGATAAGATCTAAATAAATTTTCTTTTTCGTGTCAACATCAGCCTCTTGTTGAGATGAACAAGATAACGTCATTCTTTGATGCGGCCAGATCACTAAGTAGAGCAAAATTTGCTTTGAAATGAATGCTGCGTGCGACGGGGCGAAGAAATCTCGAAATTCATGAAAACGCTTAGGCGAAACGCTGCCAGGGCAACTTTACTCTTAGCGAGACGACAGTTGGCGAGACGACAGTTTTAATTCTGATTGTGGCCTTCGATTTACTTACCCGAAATACCTCGAAAATGGGTGAATTGCTCTGTTGAAAGAAAGGAATTTTGTCTTACAAAGAAGACGAAGCGATTTCAATTGAGAGTAGTTTTGAGCCTAACATCAGTTTTCTTATATTTCATACCTCTCCATGCAAGTCGCGTATTTTCGCATCAAAGTTGCTCACGAGTAGGCGATCTTCAACCCTCTGCGAACTAACTAACTTCAGATTCACTTCCGGAACGTCGACTGTGCTCTTCATTGTCTAAAAATTCACATGCACTAGGTTAATCAAGACTGCTAATCTAATTACGACGCGAGCACCAGTATCGCACTGGAAGGTCGCTGACGAATCATACCCAGCCGTTGACCAGGTGTTGGAGGCGGAGGTGTGTCTTGCCATGGGAGGGGAAATACAGCGCAGCCAAATGTATGCCTTACCAGCGTCGCAACTGATCGCCATAACTGCAACTTCGCTTACTGCCTGGGCCACATTCAATAGAAACCAAACCTATATGACTGCTATTATGGGACTATGGCGGTATGGAACTAAAAAACGAGTAAGACGCGGGTCGCAAAAACTTGAAAAGCATAAACAAAAGGCATGGTGGGACTGATGTAAAAACCGTCTTTCACAGCAACATGTGGAAGCTCGCTTCCTGATTTGTACATCCGAATAGGCATACTTCGCATATGCGCACGCAAAATTGCAACAGGATCATCATTTAATCTCTTCTCACATCGAGCTGCCAAATTATATGAAATGATATAAGTTATAAGACCATCTGCTAGCATTATCTTGCACTTTCGTTGTAAAATGTGAGGTGATTCCAAAGCGCTGGAGTCTTCACATACGTAAGCTATGTGCATATATGTAAGCCATGCTATATTTCCATTTCAAACGATTACATCTCTCCAAAACTCGACGATGCGCTTTACGTTTTCAATTTGCGAAGGCCGTTACTGAAAATCAGAGCGGAATAATGTCATGCTTAGAACACTGTGGTATTGTTGTAAGGAAACGGATGACCATAACAATCGAAAAACTCAGCTTCGGTGAAATCAGTCACATTAAGTCCTCAGATCTTACAGCCAAATCACATTCGAGACTACTGTCTTGTGAAGCGCCGAACACTGTAAAGCTGCGACGCCTTAACACGATGGTGCAAGCATTTTTGGCCGCTAAAGTGCTGCCTGCATGACACATTCAGTGTTATTCATGTGGTCGGTTCTTCACTTCGCCTAACCGATGACAGTAAAAAACGCACCGAAATCTTCCATGTGCACTGCATATATGGATGTACAGATGGCCAAACGTGCTTCTGAGATATTGAGGAACAGTGAGTGGCATACCGAAGGGGGAAGAAAGAAGTTGCGGCACGCACGGCATCCTTGCTTTCGTATAGGGCTCGTTCGAGAATATGAACGATTTAGAGAGGAACGTGCACATTCAATGCTTCGCAAGTAACAACGGCACAAAAACCTTGAATCATAAGCAAAGTTTCATATTCCACAATTGCTATTAATAGTAAAAAATCGCGTTTAGAAGCGAAATTTCTTTGTTCCTCCAGCAATTGCCGAAAGTATTTCCAAATTTTAGCCGTCTGAGCGAAAAGCATTCTGCCGATTTGGTCATCTAGGCGCATGGCAACTTAGTACGCGCAACTGGGTCCAGTTCAAGTCAGTCTATTTTAGTGACTGAAAGGTTCCCATAAGAAACCCCTTACCAAATGGTCTTTTGGGCCTTGTTCAACTCGAACGTTGGAAATTTTCGGAGGCGTTTTCACGTCGGAATTATTTCCGAATCCTTCGAATAGAATCTCGCAGTTCGACTGAAACATTGAATGAATAGGGTCGGAAACCTGAATTTAAAAAAGAGATCGTAAGACAATTTTTTCACCTTAAATCAACAAACACAAAACTATGAAATGCGGAAACTTTGAAGGCAGGTAAATAATGCGGTAAGGCAATGGTGGGCGCAGTAAAGTATTTAAAGAAAGAGGCTCGTCCTCATGAAAATTGTTGACGGTAACAGAAAAGCGACAGAAGCACGAGAAATTTTGCGCAGGGAATCTTTTTTTTTTTAAATTGTGGTCAAAACTTATCTAAATCATGAAATCGTTCAAACGTTATTGGAGAAAATGCTGCACTGGGCCTTGCTTCCCGAATCAAATACGACTGAGGACGTTACAGTTAAAATGATGTTTTAGCACTTGTTTCCTTCCTTAAGCCTTCCAAATACAAATCACTAAAACATGTACTCGTCCAATCTTAAAATAAAATTCTTTTATCATACGACTAGGTCATAGGAGAAGCGAATTCCTATACCCCAAACATTATAATTCTACTAGTGTAACTTACCGGAGAAGAGACCTTTTTGGCAGCCTCATTCAAAGAACCAATCCAAGCCTCTAGTGGCTCTGGCACTCGGCGCAAGTTATTGTAAAGCCATGCCAAGAGTTCGTTCGTCCAGTCGCTCGATTGTGATCTAAAAATTATTTAATTTTCTATACAAACTGACAATTTCAACTATCAGAAGAATTTATCTGTGGGGTATTTCACTGCAGTCAACTACAGCACAATTTTCTGGAATTTTATAGAAGATAAAATGCATTATTGTTTTCACATTTTAAACATTCCGATAATGTGGTAACAGCGACGTAAATCATGTGCCAGGATTTCGGTGAGTGTTTATGAAAAAACAGGCAAAATATCTCTAGTGTTCACGAAAATTAACGTCGCAACATGCCAAAAGTAAACAGCGTAGCTAAAAGAGCTCGCAGATCTAAGCAGAATGGTGGACGGCTTATAAATATAAGTGATCGCCTAACCATGATTAAACATTTCTTCCCGATTGTCGATTAGACAGCTACTCTTCAAGCAAAGTCCGCTCGTCAAGAAAATCAGTCAAGAGTTTCTTTCGTTCACAGTGCTGCGAGTTCTGACACAGAAACTCACATGCTCGGCCGAATTCAAAAAAGACTGTAGATTATGCACCGTGTCAGCAAAACAATCCATTCGGAGAATTCATTTTTGCGAGCAACAGCATTTATTTTAAAAAGTATGTTCCCGTTCAAACCATTTTTCGTGAAAAACCATCCAAAAGTAGTTGAATCATAGGAAAACATTGTTTTCAAACAGTCGAAAGTCTGCAAATTATGGTTTTCTGCTTCACCGCATTAGCCTTTTCTGTTTGCGTGAACTGAAACTATCGAATGGACTGTTCTATACATTGTATATGTGCATAGACATAACTGTCCGAAAATGCGCTTTTGCGAGAGCTAAACATGCGTGAAAACCATTATTTTTCGAGATTTTACGACAAACATTGATTGGGACTTTTTCATGTTGGTAAGGGCTGCAATATTAGGCAACTATTTCATGACTCTTCCACCAGATAGTTTTTCTCTTAACATTAATTATCTGTTCTCAGCAGCAGTAACACTAATCACCACTTTGGTGCTTCAAAGATCTTTGAGCTACAAAACGTAAAAAAGGATTGGTCAATACGGTCTTTATTTGTTCAAAGAAATAATGGGAGTAACAAACGCAAGCATATTTACGTTATACAGATCTATTCTGTTTCTAAGTGACTGAAATACTAATACACGAGTAGTGCAAGGTAGTGGACTCATTTAACAACGGTGGGAGGCGGAAGTGAGAGTGAGAGAGCGGGAAGCAGAGACAGGATAAAACACAAGTGACGATGATAAACTAGTTCAGTGTTTATTTGTAAGAAGAAAGTAACCGGAAGGCTGTGCCGTATGTGGATGTTGAAGTGAGCACATTCTCGGACTGCGGCGAGCTGAGTTTGTTGAGTGCGAGATAGCAAAGCGCGCCGACAACGACCCACGAAAGGATCAGCCAAGAGAAGCCATCCATAGCGTCCGCTACCGAACGCTTCTGAAGATAGGCAACGCACTTCACCTGTACGAGTACAGTGGTAGAGCGTTTTACGATCTACCTTGATGCAGTAATGTCGATGGTTATACTACGGCTTAGGCGAGCACGATTAAGGCTGTTATCACTGAGCCAGTGCTTGTAAGTTCCAACTGCCAGCATAATGTAACCGCACGCTACTGAGCCATGGTAAGTTTAAGACTAATGGACGAAAGGTTTTCAGCGGTAAAAGAGGCTTACATAACGTTTGGAAAGAAAGATTTCTCTTAAGTTCAACACATTAAACGAGTAGGAGCAAAGATATTACAAGCCTGCAGGAAACAAAAAAGGAAATTTTTCATCATTTTCGACTATCTCAAGTTAACAAAAAGCACCCTTCGCAATAAGTTGAGTTGGATGTCCGTCCAAGTAATACCAGCGTAGGAATCTTCCTGCCCCTTAGACTGTTTTCTAAGCTATTCCTTAAACGGCAAGAAAATTATCACATGGTGGGCATTGCATTTTAAATTATATTTTTCTATCAGTATGATATCCAAATTGACTGCTTAAAGTAACTGCTCATCACCCAGAAACATCAAATTTGAGATTTTATGTAAAATGACTGTTGACACTCTGAGTCCTTTGAAAACAACTGTGGCTCATAAGAACCCATCACGCAATTTCTTGACAAGTCGATTTTAGCCGATTGAAATTGTTAGCATTTGAAAATTGCGTTCTCTTGTTTCGACGCCTGCTTCAGCGTCTACGATCGAAAGTCACTATTCATCAACCAAAGGATAGTTCCTTTTCATTGGACGACTGGAAAAATTTTATTCACAAAATATTTTGAAAGTAACGTTGACGTGCAGACAGACAGCACGTAGGCATCGTTACGTTGATCTTTCCAAATTGATTGTGTGATTGAGGTAGTGAATCAGCAAATTTAAAGGTTTTCGAAGAGAAATCCGCCAACACATGGTTAAAAAAAACAACGGAAAGAATAGGGAAGTTTGGTAACAAATAGAAAATTTAGAGCATTAAAAAATCGCCTGGAATGTAAAACTTTCACAGTGTCTTCGACGCTTTTAACACATCAATATGATTTTACAGTAATAATAATTAGTTGCGGGCCAGCTTCATCATAATGTTTATGTGGCGTTCCGAAAACTTTTATTCAAAAAAAAAAAATGGCTGCCTGATTTGCCCACAATTTTCGGCCGTACAACTCATTAATGGCCTAAAAATTTTGGCTCGCAAACATTCAACCAAAAAATACGCTGAAAATTACAAACGTTCGTTCCCATACTTGTTTCGTATAAACAACACTATGTGTGGTTTTAAAAAATTTTTTAAACTAACTCAAAAATTAGTTCACATTTGCGTTTTCTCATCATATCATTTCCGACTCACAACAAAGGAAACCAAGAACATTTCATTAGTTTACAGATTTGGTTTACAGATTCGTTAGCTTGCATATTTAAGACATAGAACGAAGCGGAGCAATGTTCGAATAAAAGATCGCATCTGTGGACAATTTAGTTGTAAGTATTCGCATAATTAGCATAATGAACAATTATCAATCGCAGATGCGAATTGCTACCATATGTTAATATTAGGCAAAGTCTCTCTAGCAAGTGCCTTGAGCATTAATGATGTGAGGGTGGTTGAAGAATGAGGACCGCTGCCGACTTGTTCTAATCGATTCGCTTATATAGTGCTCGTTATTATGCGTATATGCATCGCAATGCAAAGCGCATTATGTTATGGTCTCGTTTGCAGAAGGTCTGCTAATAAAGGATGCTGAAGACACCATAAAATTCAGAGCTTTTGAAGGCTTCTTTCCCATTAAATGTACAATTCGTTTATTTATGATACCCAAGAAGCTTATCCGCTTAAAGTACTCGAGATGCAAACACATATAACGTCGCCATCATATATTTTCCCAACAAAGATAGCAGAAAAATATTGGTGATACTGTCTGATTTGTTTGATCTGAATTACATATCGATTTCTGGGGAACTGTCTTTATTCATAGCAATAACGTCGACTTGCATTGCAAGACTTTTTGTAGATTACTGATATTCTCAAACAGTCGATATCAACGAATTTCATGTGGCCACCGCTATTCGATCTGAAGTTGTGTATGCATCGGCCGTCTATATTTATGGCAGGAGTGTTGAGAACTGCGGTTTTCATATCCAACACGCTTCATGAATTCTCGCTAATTTGTTTGCTTCCGTAGCTCTCTCAAGTGAACTAAAATAAAGAATGAAGAATTTAATCGACCAATAATTAAATCAACAAATAAACAAGCATGTGTGTGTGCGTGTGTGTGCGTGTGTGTGTGTGTGTTTGAGTGTCTGTGTGTGTGTTGTATAAAGGATGGGCCAAATATTCCTAGCCATTTTGTCTCATTACTTTCCACAAAAAGATCATGATATTGTGCCGAGGTGTGCAGAAATACGTGAACACCTCTGGTGTCTCAACAATTAACGCGAAGCAGCTCTCGATAAACGAACACTATCTAAACTTTGAACATTATGTGTTGATGATGAGTTGTCCGCGGATGAACACGTATCAAAACATTATAGTAGGAAATGTGAAAGGCAAAACATGAAGAGACGTAGAAAAGTGAAAATACGCAGTAAAGGCAAGTAAAACAGGGACGGCTAGGAAGAATATGTGACGATCCGTAAGGAAGCGAACACCGTAAAAGATCGGGAAATTATTCGAAACACTTAATTTGAGTGTTCGCAACGACGTTACAAAAAAGGTTTTGCAAGCAGATAAAAATGTTCACTGAGTTTGTGAGCACATCTCAGCAACCAGTGGTTGCAGTTTAATCGAGCAACAAACTCCCCACAATGACTGCCCACATTAACACATTAGCTATTCGTCTTCCTCATCCAGCCGCCTTCACACACGCCAACCGCACTGTGTTCTGAACATTATGAACATTATACGATGAATTTGCACAAACCAAATTTCCATTTCTGCTATGTCTGCTACATTAATTAATTAAGTTTTTAATTGCTGATTATGTCTGGATGTTTTTTGAAGTCTTGTTTAATTACTGACTAAAAATTTAATGACTGATTAAGATTGAATGCTTTGATACAGCAACTGAGAGCTTTTGTTATCAGAAGGCTTCGATCTGTTTCGCTCAAAAAAAAAAATGTGATGATAATGACATATGAATGTGCTGAAAGCATACATGCGGCTTACCTGCTCAAGTTTCAGAGTAAGTGGCGAAGGAATTACAAATAAAAAACGGACAAAAGAAGAGCTGAGAAACAGTGACACGATCATCTTAATGAGTCTATTCTCATGCTTTAACAGTTACGTTAACTGAAAACAGTAAAAGAACGTAAATACGCTCAAGCATGCAATTGAAACCTCAAAAAAATCATAACCATAGAAAAAGGTGGTTACGATGAAACAAGCCTTTACTCCATGTAAATTCTCAAAGACAGTCGGCAATTTAAGTCCGAAGCCGTTATTCGCCGGCTGCTTCCGGGGTTTTTGATTCAGATCATAGGAAGAACAACAGCACATTTTAAACATATCGGTTGCATCTTTGCATTGGTATACTGACGTAACAACAACAGAAGAACTTTGTATCCTCCTTTTATTCGAACACAAATTTGGACAAAACCTTTATGGACAAAATTTGTTTGGAACAAAATTCAGACAAAAGCTATACGTCAAAACAATAACGGCCGAAATACCAACTTTTTCTTATCTAGGTTCTTCGCGATCTATAAATTCCTCTTAATAATTTACAAGTTTAATTGCCGTCATATACAATTGAGTTTAACTTCACAAAATTGGCCGAAAATAAGAAACGATGACAATTAAATGGGCAGAGGTAAACGCTAGGATTTAGTCACCCTTTCAGTTCTCCCGGATGAAATCCCGTTCGGATTTTGTCCCACTTTTGCATGTAGGAGTTTTCATAAGACCTCCATCTCTGAATTCAGTCCTAGTCAAATGAAGCGCCTCCTATGACTTAAACTCTTCTTCTGTTTCGTTTTTTTAACAAGCGATTGTATATTACATGTGCATTGCTGCACGGGAATAGTTGGTATAGATGGAGGACCGTAACGAGTGATAACAGTTTGTACGTGGAATGCGAAACAGGAATAGAAGCACAAAAAAGCATTTCAAAAAGCGCATGCCAAGAAGCATTTAGAGAGTAGAGAGTGGAATGAGTGGGATCGGAAGTAGGAGGACTTGCTGTCAGTCGCAATGCTCAAGTTGTTTCGACGGGAACCAAAGCAACAGCGTACGGGCAATTGATACTTGGTACTGCTTTTGCTGCGCTTCACAAATATGCGTTGAGCAACGCAAACGTGTACGCGGAAAGGCTGCGAAGTAGAGCGCTAATAAGAAAGAAGAAAGCCACAGCCCGACAGGCGCGCGCTTACCGATAGCAACCTGCAGCAGTAGCATCACCAGCAGCCAGGAACCTACGGCTGCTGCTGATGCAGTTGGCTAGAGACTGGAGCTGGTGAGCTGGCCGAACGAGAGTATGCGCTCTAGTTCGAGCGATACAAAGCGCTTCAAGGTGATGCGGTGCGCCAGGGCGCTAATCGGAGGATGTTCATTAGTGCAGCAAACTGTCATACATAAAACCTAATTCTCAACGAACAGAGATCTCCTCTCTTGTCGTCACATCTTTTGTGCATACATTGACATTTGACGCCATTTTTAATGATCTCATTCTCTGCGACGTTCATTCCAGTGTGATTTAATCAGTAGCCCTCTTGACGTCTTTTAATGATCAAAGAGTATCTGTCGGTTTTATTAGAACAAAATATTTTTCTAGCTCGCAGAGGTGAATTCTAAAAATGCTAATTAGGTTGTCGAAAATTTCTTCTCCCTAACTGAGTGGTGTGAAAAAGGCAATTTTGTTAACAATAGCTTTCAGCACTTCATAATGCATATATTTCTTAATCCGCTAACATGCCAAATAGCATGAAGTTGCGTCAAAAATTACTTGTTTTTAAATGTTATCATTTTAGCGACTATTTGGTAGCTAATGAAAACAGCGTACGTAAACTGTTGCTTCTGGTATGATATTTTCAGGTGTTTCTCATAAATAGAGAATTGTCGGTTGCGTTTAGAGCAACTAACGTCAGCAAGGTGGTACAAGTTTTTGTATTTGTGTGTAAACACAAATTCTGCAAGTACGCTGCAACGGTGTACGATTTCGGCCAGGCGAACGTCAAACTTATTTGATCTTCCGTTAGCATTAACCCTCTCCATCATTGCGGGCGCACCGCATGTCAGCTAACTTGCACCTGTCAATGGGCACGTTGCGTTGATCCTCTTTTGAATGCACTTTTTCATATCTGAGACCGATTTAAAACAGCAAATAGAACAGGTATGCTTTATGTAACGGCCACGTGGACTGATGGTTATAACATGTGGCGCTGAATTAGGCGATTTTCTATGTAAAAAATAGAATGATACGATGGATTTTTTTAAAAATCGTTAAGAAACGGTAAAGTTTCAGGACAGTTGGTGAAGTCATAAAGCTGACCCATCTAAACGAATTGCAAAAATAATTCTTCAAAAGCGGTATCTGGCAGCAAAGCATTACATGAGGTGGGGGGGGGGGGGGGGGGGGGAATGA
>JPKZ01002823.1:141098-154117 GCA_000803305.1 Toxocara canis | reverse complement strand
AAGTGGAAGGATCTGTTGGAGCATCGGTCACTGCTGACATTTGGAACCGAAAGTGAACCAAGGATTCGTTCATTACTGCAACGATCCCTTACGTAGGAGACGGATTTCTCAAAAATGCGTTTTAGGGTTTGAAGAGACTGAACGGACGTCACGATGCGCAGACGATTAAACGAGGCTACCTTAAAATCCTGAACAACGTGGGCAATAACGAATCCTCAATATATAGATGGTAACTGACTCAGGCGCAAACATAGTGTGCGCTTTAAAAATGAGCACGAGGTGCTGCACGGTGAAACAGGAAACGCAGGCTGCGAAGAGGTAACAGCAGTTAGCATCTCAAGCGACAAAGACGACAATGCTTCTACCTGCCCCGACGGTGACCTGTTTGATCCCGGCGAGGACGGAATTGACGATTTCGAACAGACGGATAGAGAAATTGTGCTGGATATACGATTCCCGAAAAGATTAAGTTGCATGGCTCACACGCTGCAGCTAGCCGCTGGCAGCCGGTCTGAAGGCGTCCGGAAGCCTTGAACAGGTCGATGCACTGATAAGGATGGTTCGAAGGTTCAGAAAAACACAGCTAGCGGCTGAACGGTTCCATGCAAGGTCCGCACCCGCTGGAACTCTGTCTGATCCGCCATGGAGCGCTATCTTCGCGTGAAGGATGCCGTTTGCGGAGATATGTATGAGCCGTTGCAAAAAAGCGTTCAGTGTTTTTTCTGAGCCCTGTGTTTCAATCTCGCCTTCTTGTTTTGCGGCTCATTCTCCAACTGTCGCAGTTTGTGTGGGTGAGATGTTTTGTTAGTGTCCGGTGTCTTTCCCATCCTCACGTTTCTAATCTCGCCTTTTTGTTGTGCAATGCATTCTCCAGTTGTTATGTGCTTCATGCCTGTACGGTGACTTGCTCAAGCGCTTTCCATTACGGCTCAACACAGTCAGGTATTTCGAGTGTTTTTCACCTCGGCCGCGGATATTTTTTATCTTTTTTCGCTAACTTCACATTTTTTTCGTCGTTTCAACCATTAGTCATTTTCTTCTGTCGTTGGCTCGCACAGTTTTGGTTTATTTTACTTACCAATAAAGTAGTCTTTGCTCTTTTATTCATGCACGTCAAGAAAAACTGAAGGTACGAAAGGTATAGTATAAGTACTGTACTTTTTGGGCCAAAATACTTGGTACAGTATCGTACCATATCTCGGTGCTATTACAGTACAGTACGGTACGATCAGTTTTTTCGGGGGGTGGAATTAGTACAGTATGATGCCATTTTTGGAGGAGAAGTAAAAGTACAGTATCGTACCAAAAATAGTGGTACGATGGCATCACTGCTTGCAACACACCATATAACATCCACCTTGACAAAAAAACCTTGACATTGCGTGTGTTCGACGAGGTACTGTCGCGAAAAATATGTATGGTAACACGTGAATCCGATGAAATACGTTTCTAAACGGATCACAATAGCGTCGCTTTATTCAGTGGGAAGATTTTTGGACACTTCTTTAATATATGGATGACAATTATTGGCAATTATTGTCATCGTTTCTAAAATTCGAGTTTCACCGAGAGCTCCTCAATTCTCATTCACCAATTCGTCATCGAGAAAACTAAACCTTTCTCTTACGTTTAAAAGCTTAGTAAACGTACCATGTCCCCTCAACTTATCCGTCCTTGTATGGTCCAGTTACTGAACAGATGCCAAATTTCGATCTGTCGTCAAGAGAATGCCTGGGTGGAAAAAAAGTACCTATACCTGAAATCAGTATGTAAGAACTTACTTTCCGTGATTCACCTGTACCACGCAATCGTTACCTTTGCGAAGCAATTTCTGTACCTTCTGAAAAATACACTTTATAGAAGAAAACGTTAAAAACGCATTAAGAAAACAAGCCTGGTGAAGGCTGCGTCCATGTGCATGGATAACTTCAAATTAAGATTGGTAAACGCATTCAACATGGTCCATAACTAAGTTCCAAACTCCGAGTAAGCAGTAACTAGGTTTCATCCCCGCGGTCAGAACTGTAAGGGAAGCAATGAAATCAAGAAAATTGCAAAAAAAGAAAGGAAAGGAATGCATGCTTTCGAAGAAAGCGGTTTGGCGCCGCGACGTCGACATATAAGGGAAGCGTATTGGCGGTTGTGAGAGCACTGTGGACAAACCTGATTTGTTGCCTCGCTCAATCGCACATGCCGGCGATCGATAGGCAACGTGCGGTGCAGGTCAGTGGCTCTCATGGTCACCTGGCTTAGATGCATCGAACGACGTAGGTGCTCGGCAGGTATACGACAACAGAGGCCCTCTATGCACAGATGGACTTTGGCCATTCACAAGTTTTTGCTGGTCACCATTGCGGATTGAAATTTGCAAGTCATATTTTCAAACAAAATACTGAGGGTGACAAATTTTTGGCCCGGAACCCCTGATCCTCTGAGATGGTATGGAGCGCGGGGAGTATAGTTTTACATTTTATACGACTTTTACGGAGAATTTTGCAAATCTATTTTCCAGCGCCTGCTGCAGTGTCGGTTGTAGGTAATTTTCAGAAGTCCCGATGTTTACATATCAGTCGTCTCCTCGATTGTGGAAGGGAAGGAGGAAAGGCTGTGCACTTCATAAAAGCCTTAAACTCTCACGTGACTCGCCTTCCCGATTGGTAAGCAGGAGGTTGCTCGCTTCTCAAAATTCATGGAATTTGCATATAACTCCTGTTTTCGACTGAGGAATAGGGATGTCGGCTCAATCTCCAAAAATACTGTAATTTGCTTAGGACTGTCATTTTCAATTAAGGAGTAAGGAATTGCTCACTGCTCAAAAGTCCTGAAATTAGCATTCTTGAAAAAAAGTTCCAGTTGGTCGTTTTAACTTGAGCCGTTGTATTGTTTGAGTTCGCTGTTGGTGAGCCAATCACTGAGCCATAAATTATGCGCTCGCTAGTTGCGCTATGCGGAATGGGAACAACGACCACCGTGATAGATGAGAGTGTATGAGTTAGAGAAGGTACTGTTCCAAAAGCCCTAGAAAGTACATTAAGGTCAAAAGAGGTGAGCCCGTTGGGAAAGGCGTATGTGTACTGCGGTGCGGACAACTATATGAGAACTCAAAAAATCTGCTGAGATCCTTCTAGTGGCACCATATTTTGTGATAATTCTGACGTTGCACGGAATCACAGCGGCCAGGTGCGCTGAAAGTATATTTTAGTTTAATGTCCTCTGAGTGAGTAGATTTAAAAAAAATTACTCGGCAAATGAAACAGTGAATTTGTCTTCTTCATCTGCTCTGGCATATTTCACAGATACTCGTGATGCATCGTACTCGATCGTACTTTCTGCCTACTGCTGAATATCGTCAATGACGTGCACTCCGTTGACTGCTCGAGATGAGACATGGGATTAAGGCAGATGGTGGGATCACGAAATGCGTTAAACAGCGCCCACTGCGTTAACCATTAAATTTGCTCTTCACAGCAGTGTCATAGCATTTTGAGGAGTCATCCAAAAGAATTTTAGCGAAACAATTCGATCGAAAAAAACTTATTGTAGGCCTAAGAATCTGCCGAACCGGAAGAGTCGTATTTGTCGAAATATGTGATGCCATCCTTGCTAAAATGTATGCTTGAAAGGTTTTTCTGCATATTTACTTCGTGAAAAATCCCTCACAAATTTTCACAATCGTCAAAAACTATCAGCTTGTTCCTTATGTGGAAATTCGACTGTGGCTGTAGCCTCGCTTCAATGTTTAGGGTGTCAATAAGTCGTTTATTTGCTCACTTATTTGATAAGCACTATGTGAAAATGTCAATGAAGTTTTCCGTGTTGAGTACAGTTTTCCAAGTTGAATCAAGCGTTGCCTATTGAAAGTAAATGGTGTGATATATTTAACTGTACGAAGTATTATGGTCTATAAAAATTTGTTTTTTAAAAAAGGCAAGCAGCTCAATTATTAACAAAGGAAACGAATGTGCCTAGAATCGCTTTTATTGAGTCGTTTTCTTCAGGATTGCATCTAATTAAAACAGATTTTCTCGCCTTTTGCTTGCTAACAAAAGTGTAGCTGTTTGACGCATCGTTCAAGTATTCTCTACAGTATTCAAAGCCATTTCTAAGTGCAGCATACAGTTATTAGTGTGCAAATTTCTTTACTGATTATGAAATACTTCCTTCTGTACCCTGGGTAATTCCACCAGGTGCCGTTTCCGCCACGTCTTTTTCTTGTCGACAACTTGCTCTTTAAGACGCATTACCCTTTGTTTATTGTCCAAACGGCAAAACCATTCCACGCTACGATTGTCGATAGTAAGGGCCGTATCTAATCTGTTTCGAGTTGATAGAACTTACCCGATATCGCTTCGCCTTGCGCCTAACACGTTTCAAGTTCTACTTGTCAGCACTTAGAACACAAATGCGCTCGCGAACGATGTTTTCAAGATTCATATCGGTGCAGCTCAGTGATGCAGCATCGCCAACTAGAAATATGCGTTTTCTACCTTACATCGATCAAATATTAATTACTTTGATTCCTTTGTAGTTCATCTATGAAGTTGTTATTATTTTTTCATAAAATTACTACAAATCCTTGCGAATAATTCAACTATTTGTATTGAATTCAAGTCTTTCTGATTTTGTCATCAGTATTAACCAGTTATAAAAACTCATTCATGATCGTCAACCTCGAAACGGCAACAACCTTTTGCTTTGGAATAGTTCAGCTACAAGTAACAGACATGCTAAGGGACAGATTTTTTGCGGAGTAGTTGAATCTTGCGAAAAAAAAAAGCGCCAGTGCAACTTTCGCCGCTTCAGTGATAATGCAAAGTTGTACTCAAACCTTCGAATTTATCTCTTGAAAAACACATATTGCAATTATTGTATGTTTTTCAAACGTTAGATTTTTTCAGCAAAAGGCTTCAGGAAGACTTTCGGAAAGAAAGTGTGCTGGTCATTTGAATATGTAGCATACAAATTTCGTTACACTTGGTTTGTGAATGGTAAATGACTTGAAAAACGCAGGCAAATGGTCAAACACGATCACAGACACAACTTCAGGAGTGTGTTTGGAAAACATTTTTCTTATAATTTAAATAGGGTTAGTTTAGCCGTGTCCCAGTTTTTAGAAAGAAGAGTTAAAGTCCCTGCTTTTCACTTATTTCTCATGCGCTTGAAAGCGCTTCTCGTTAATATTTGCTGTCTTACGCCACGCCATTTTGCAGCGTAATAGTCGAAGTTCCAATATCGGAAATTGGTAGCTTCTAAGGAAATACTGATTTACCGTAGTTTCGCAGTTGCCATGTGAACCGCGGAAACCTTCAAACACTATCGTTGGACGCGCAACGATATATAAAGTGTCAGGAAGTGAGTTCGGCTGGTTAGCGAAAGCCCAGAACTACAGTTCACAGATGTAAAATTTATGCTTGCCGGCTTATCAGTCTATAAGTTTAAAGCTCCAACCAAAAGTTAGGAAAGCTGATATATATGATCACTGCCCTCTGTACAATATTAGTTCGCCTATGTTTATTCATGTTTGTCATCTCATCAAATTACCAGTTGCAAAAATCGACCTAAGAAACGAATTTCGAATAACACTATATATGCAGATCCAAAGCGTTGCACGTTGCATTGTTACTTCATAAAGTGGTAACTCGTAAATACCGATCTAAAAGTGCAAAACTCAGCATTTTGTTGGACCGTCACACCCAGCCATACGTATACGTATACGTGTCTATGCGGTATTTTTAATTCATGAACCACACATGCCACTGCGATCACAGCTGGCAGACATGGCTTATGTTAGATCAAATAAAATTCAGGTGCGGTTTATGAGTTTCTGAATGAGTTTGGGTGCATATAAAATAGATAGACGGGAAAGGAAGGTAAGAGAAATATTTGCTCTCATCTTCGACTCCAAGAGTAAAATTCTGCCTCAGATGAAGAAGAAGCTGCGAGCTGGACTACGCATGAAACAACTAAGAATGTGAATTTTCAGATAAGGAATTGGAAACTCTGCGGAAGCGAGCAGAGAAACTCCGGCAAAACTGGCATTAAAGCAACAACGGTTCTCATTCCGTGAAAAAATTTGCTCAGTTAACACTAGTTCACAGTACGCGTCAGAGCAATTGGTTTTTTGCCGCTGAAGCGCAAATCTTTATGCGTAGTTAAGCGTTAAGTCAAGCATTCTTCATACGGTTTTTGAAAATTTATTAGAAGGATTAACGAGGTTGTGGGAAACGCGCATTCATGCCATTCCCTAGTACGGTTTTCATCTTGTTTCTTTATGTTCGAAGACGGCTACGCAGCCGGCAAACGAAGAAGTGATTCGGAGAGAAGTGATTTTTGGCACGCGCAGTAAAAATACCTTTAATACTGTTGACAAAGTCTCCGTGAATTCGCTATACAGCTATCTTTGGCGTGAACACTGTGCTGTCCTTTTCTGACAAAGATGATCCGGGTTCTGCATTATAAATTTTTCAGAAAAAGACACATACAGTACCCTGCGATCTATCTACAGAAATGGTACGCAAGAATAGTGTGCTGTAATTTCTTTAGAAAAACTGTACGAATACTATGCTGTGCCTCTGATTTACAGCACATTACAGTATAGTACAGTGCGGATAACTTTAGTTTGGTGATGTCACTGACAACGTGCCCACTTGGCGCTGGATTTTGATTCAGAGTATGTTGAGCTACAAAGCACCTATGAATAGCAATATGTCCACTACACTAGCTTATGGCATACGATAATTCCTATCATAGGCGTTGCACGTTTACTTAGTCTCAGACAACTCGAATTTTCCCGAATCTCATTTAGAATTCTGACTTCTTTGTTTTATGCCCTTTAGAATTCTACATCTTGTAGAACTAATAAGTGAAAATGGCAGTACCATTAAGACGTTTTTCGCGAAGCAAAGTGAATGTTGTATGCGTATGCTATCAGCGTATAGCACTGCTGCTGCAATGGTGCATTAGCGAGCGAAATTGTCAGTTGGGGTGATGTCGCTTACGAGAACAAGTTCTGTGCGATCCACAGTCGAACCATTTCGATAGCGTACGGTTGCGGGCATTGCGATTGCCTATGCTTCCTGTAGCTCAAATATCAATACTAACTCAACAATTCCGAAAAGCGTCGTTCAGGCTTACTTTGACGATGATCTTTTTTCCGAGTTTTTTACGGTATCTGGCCAAAAGTTCTTGAACGTATTGGGAGATAATAAACGGTTCGGTGATTTAGTCGGCTTGAGCGCATGCTCTAGAATGAACGGTTGCAGGTTTGACACCCATTCGTGAGAACAATTTCGACCGTCACCAAAATAGAAAACTACCGTGGCACAACTATTCGCAAAAAATTCGTGGTTTTCGCATATAGTTTTTTTTTCAGGAAAACCGTTAGAAATTAAGTGCGTGCGTGCGGTCGAACGGATGCGTTATTCGCTGTATTGCTTTTGTGCCGATAGACCCACCCCAAACTAGCCACACACGTACATGCGAAAACACTTATTTGCTCGTCGACCGCATTGCTGCATAGGGTGTTGTCGCGCGCCATACCTCTCCCCCCATCATCGCTCAATTTCCAGCAGCTGTGCCATGACCTCCTTCGTCATTGCACTCCTGTAACTGTACTCGGTGCCGTTTCTGTTAGTTCGACTGAATTGCACATACCTGCTGAGATGTGTGCTTGTCGATTGATTTCTTCGCATTTTTTCTTTGTGACTTGTATCGCAGCCCAACTTCTATTAGTAACGTACGTTTTGCCATAGTGACGATAATGCAAGCTCAAGCAATTTACAAATGAAAAGTTGAGAGCAAAAACACCAGCTATCTTTTTCAGTAGCTATTTTCTTTTCTAAACTTCAGTATGACCACAGCGGCTATGACTTCTTCACTCTATTTCCGCAGCAGATTTTCAGTTTTACATTCGCTTAAGACGATAGCACTCCTATATTTTTTTCTCCGGTAGACATAATTCACGACTGGTTTTTTTAAATATGGGGTAGAGACACTACAGTAATCGTTGTTTAGACAGTAAGCTCGTTTGGACGAAATCAAGCATCTTAAGCATACCGTACAACCCCTAATAAAAGCCCCCGGATTTATGGTGTTTTCGTTTCAGAGGGATTAATCCGTGTTACAAAATAGTGGATAACTAGTTTTGCAGTGCCAGAGTCTCAGCAAACTTTCACCTTCTTGGGCTGCCTATCTTCCTTTTTATTAAATAGTTAAGTCAACAAAAGCCGTTGATATTGTATGGGTTTTCGAAATAAGAGACTAAAGCAATAGATCTATATTAGGAAGTAATGAGGCGTAGGAGGGACTTGTACTAAGGAGGGATTTCTGCTGGTAGTCAAATGGTATATATTGGATGTCATGAGTTGTGAAGCAAGGTAGTCTATTTTGAGAGCATGCAGTAGAGGTAGTCGCATCGGCGAAGCTTAGAAAGTGCAAAATTTTCAACTGCATTTAGAAAGAATATAATCAATATCTTCAGTTTCTGAATTTTTTTAAATCGAACTTTGAGCACCTCAATGCGTTGGGCGGAGATTTAACGTATGAGTTCGGTAATAAATAAAAATTTGAAGAGAACGTTAACGTGGAACGGATAGCAAATGAATCACACCCATTAATGCGAATTCTTGTTTTGGATGTTGATTTGAATGACGAGTAAGATAGCGTAATAGCAACGATACCCTTATGCTTTATGGCAGCCGTCTAATGTATACGAAATGTTTTTCGCTCATATTGTATCTCTATTCCGAACCCTAATTCGATTAAAGATGTTTTCGTAATTGATATCGAGATCGTTCAACCGGTGTTCGTCAATAGCAATATTATTGAAGATTTGATAAAGATTTTTTGCATTTTGATACGTTCTTTGTGAAAATATCGCACTCGAACATTGAACGAGTGAAATTTGAAAGCATAAGAAATACTGGATAAATGAATTATCTGAGATGGCAAAAATGCTGTATGAAATAAGGACTCGCTCAAAACATGGTTTTTTAATGTCTCTCATATTCATATATTTTTCATCCTCTTTGACACTAGCGGAATGGATGCGGTTTATACTTTCTTATAAAGTATTAACTTCTTTTGAGTACTGCTGCACTACACTGGACGTATGCCGTGAAGTGAACGCCACTGGCGCTCCTAAGAAATTCGGATAAAAAAAGAAGTGGGAATACCGGGCGGTACAATATGTCATTTTTCGAAAGAAAACTTTCATAATTTTATTCCGAAATTTGCGTTTGTTTTTTCAACGAAAAAACTGCAGAACACTTAAACTTGTACCAAAGTTTTACGTTTAATGGTGAAATTAACCATTATTACGAAAAATTCTCTATTCTCCTCCTAGATAGGCAAATATTTTCTCAATATTTCTAGCTGCACCAGCTGAACCAGTCAGTCTGCCTTTATTTATTTTGCTATTTTGGATACGTCAATGTTTCTATTTGTTACGAATCAGTTCTTTAATGTGCGTTCACTATTCAGTAATTATGTTAAACGCTGAAAGCACTGGTTAATTTTACACACTTCCGCTTACGTCGTAACAGCGAGCTTAACGTGATTGTTTTAGATGGTGAAGTACAAGCTAATCTACTTCAATTCGATGGGTAGAGCCGAGGTGGTTCGCCTGGTGTTCGCACAAGCCGGTGTTGAATATGAGGATGTTCGCATTGAGAAGGCCAATTGGCCAGCACTCAAAGAAAGTTCGTTGTACTTCATTAAAAGTTTCATAAGCAAACAATAGGCTATCGAAACGTTGGGAGGTGTTTAAAAAAGTATTTAATGTTTGCATTGGGAAGTCCTGAGATATTAGAAACAATCATGAAATGGTTCGCATTAGCATGGACTACCTAGAATGTGGTGTGGATTTATTAAAATATGCGCCTACATCCATAAATATTTGCAGAAATGCCTTTCGGACAACTTCCGGTCCTCGAAGAAGATGGTCGCTTGCTTGCACAATCGACCGCTATTGCCACCTATCTTGCGAGCAAGTTTGGTGCATTTTTCGCTAATTAAAACGTTTCATAAACTACAGCAATAGAACAGGTTTTCCAGCGATAATTGAGCATATGAAATAGAGAAAAACATAGTATGATGTGTGCGCATATACCGAGGTACAGTGAACTCCTCAAATAGCTGTTACTGACCTAGGTTATGACCAGCGAAACTGTTACAGTGCCATTCAAATGATGCCGTCTTTTGCATGATAGATACTCTATAAACTCAGTTATTTCGTCGTGCGTAAATGAGGCAGTTCTCTAATAACGTTACAATATCTCGAGATTCTTCACTTGCAATATCTCGAGATTCGTCACTTGCAATATCTTAAGATTCCTCACTTACAATATCTCGAGATTCTTCACTTGCAATATCTCGAGGTTCTTCACTTGCAATATCTCGGGATTCTTCACTTGCAATATCTCGAGATTCTTCACTTGCAGTATCTTGAGATTCCTCACTTACAATATCGCGAGATTCTTCACTTGCAATATCTCGAGATTCTTCACTTGCAATACCTCGAGATTCTCCACAACTTTTTTTCATTCTACTCATTTCGAAATTAGTGGCTGTCCAATAAAACATTGGTATTCAATTTGTCATTCACATGTAAAGCGTTTGCAAAATGTTCCGGTACGATTTGACTCATAGTTTTGACTGTGGAGAACTGGAGAAGTTTAGTGTACTGGCAGTTTTTGACTCCAATAAAAGGCAGTGCATTATCAACAGTTCCAAATTTTTCTCCCTTCACTCCGACGTTACGTTAGCACAAATCTGGAAATCAGGAATAGTAAAATTAGTCTACCGATTCGCTGTCACAGCCAATCGTAAGCGAGGCTTGGAATAGGTGTAGGGAATCACACTCAAATCACAACGAAATAGTGAGTAGCAAGTTGAATTCAGGACTGAATGGTAGTGATGACTGGGAGGCAGCAAAGATCCAGGAACTTTTCGGTGCGACTTCCGACCTTGTTAATCATGCGATTCCATTCTGGACGACCAGTGACGAAAAAGAGAAGGTAGGCGGAAATCGTTTGTCGTTGTCTCCGGCATGCATTCACAATTATTACGCAGAACTTGATGTATATGCAACAGTTCTGCTGAGTTACTTTTTTCCTCAAGCCATATGCAGCTATGTTCCATACCACTGAGGACGTTATGACTAGATCGTTTGTCTTTTCACTAGTCAACATCTTGTTGCTCACGTAAAGTGGCAGCTTTATGCTGGCAGCCTGGTCGAAGTCAGCTAAGAAACAATTTGCATAAATTAGGTTTTGTAGGGCTGCAATATAATTAAGAGAGGAACTGTACGGTAATGCGATGGAGATGTCATGTGTTAGTGATAATAATAAAGAGGAACTCTGAAGTCTCTATTTTATCACTGCTTGGAGTTGCAATTGTACTGCGGGCGCCACAACTGCACCCACTGTTTGAACCAATCGTCGTCACATGAGAACATTGCGCTTGCATGGGACAGCAATTTACTGTGTCAGCTACAACGCTTCGACTGCATTCATTTTCTGAGCAGTTCATATGAATAATGGCAAATGTAGTGGCTGAATAGAGCGAAATAGCCGGAAGGAAGGACACAACTGCGAAAACGCCCGCATTTCAAACGGTTTTCTGAAGCATTTCAGTGACTGATTAAAAACGCAAGAACAGTAGCATATCAGGGGGCCACGTTTATGTGCTTTTCCTTTCGCAGCAGCAGTTAAAAACACAACTGCGAAAACGCCCGCATTTCAAACGGTTTTCTGAAGCATTTCAGTGACTGATTAAAAACGCAAGAACAGTAGCATATCAGGGGGCCACGTTTATGTGCTTTTCCTTTCGCAGCAGCAGTTAAAAACAAGGACCACTGGAGGTTGTCGCAGTAGACAACTGCCGCAAATATGAGCAAATTTTAGGCATATATGTTCAGTAATAATTGTTCAGAACATACGCTATTCTTGACTGTATCTTTTAGAAGAAGCTGATGGACGCATTCGAGAAAGAACATCTCGAGCCATTATTTGCACGGTTGGACAACGTTCTGCAGCACAATGGCAGCGGCTTCTTCGTCGGCAAAAAGGTATGCGCTGGTGTATTTGATGAGCTCGCAATGGAGACGGTTGCCTGAACGAACTTTTTACTGACGCTTCTTGTTCTTCCTTTTACAAAAATCCTACATTTCCAATCGGCAGACCGCCTGCGCCAAATGAAATATTGCATAAGCCATAAAAGGCATGTTCTTAAGTTCTACATGCTTCATTTCGGTGAACCAGTCTGTTTAAAATCCAGTTAGTGCAGTAAAAAATTAATTGGCTGTGATACCATATTTCCGCATTTTTTCAGTGGGAGGGAGGGGGGGGAGAGAAAGGTACCTTACTCAGAGAAGTTCCTCAGCTAATTTCCTTTTACGATCCTACCCAGATATAAGCCGACAATTAGAGGAACAGGGTGCTACATGGAGCACCAAAAGGTGGTGGGGTAAAGCGTTAAAAAATCGCGGTGTTCAAGGGTCTCAACGAATTTTTCGAATCACGTCACTGCGTCACTGAACGTTGTTCGTTCCGCATGAGACCCCAACTTCTTCGCTGTAACTATGGATCTTTGCAATGGCGCCGTTTGGTGCTCCATAGTGGCCATCTGTTCATGCATTTGTTTGCTTAACTTTAGATGGAATGTAAAAAGGCTTCATTGATCTGTCACCTTTGACGATGGGCAAACATTCAAACAATTCGTATTCCATTAGCTATCGCGAGGCATTTTTTGAGCGTTCTTGCATGAGGTGAATCCATTATTCGCTAATTGCCATAAGGGCCCATTGTCCTCATAATGTGCGCAGCGCACCACCACTCTTTTCTCCTCCGTTCCTCCCTATCCTCCCTCCCATCCATCGCTCGTAACCTGTTAGCAAGGTCTGTAAATTCCCCGACCTCATTCGTCTTCCACTAAGTTCTTTGAAATCCTTCGTCTTCCACCCTTTCGCTGTAGATATTTGTAGTACAGTATACAGATAGATTTTATAGGTAATGGTGAGG
>JPKZ01002823.1:108833-140525 GCA_000803305.1 Toxocara canis | reverse complement strand
GTTTGGGGTGGGGGGGGGGGGGGGGGGGGGGGGGGGTCTCGCATTGTATAATAAAAGTCCAGAGCACTGCCCACTTAGCGATAACTTGTGCACCGAAGAGAATAAAATATGAAACAAAAAAAAATAAAGCATGAATCAAAATCCGTTAGAAAACGAAGGAACGATTAAAAAATAAAGTTTATTTCAGCTTTCCGTCGCGGATCTGAACATGCTGTGCATCATTGGCTTGTTCAGTTCAATGTTTCCCAACACTGGCGCAAAACATCCACACTTGATCGAGTTCAAAGACAAAATAATGAATTTGCCGAACATCAAAAAATGGATCGAGATGAGGCCGAAAACAGACTTCTAATCGAAAGAAATATTTGCCACAAACTTGCCGTTACTTTTATCCTATTGCCTCATTCTAAAGTGTACCATGATTTAGTCGCAAAGGATGTAAGTGAATAGTAGATAACTGTAGATGTATGGTAAATAAGAAGTGCTAATTCTGTTATATAAATCAACAATGACTGTGTTATAGTCAGGTATCGCTGTCGAATGCTTGTAACGAATTTCTCGTTAGATGTTTCATGATATAGCTATTAATTGATCATGCTGTCCTTATCAGGTTTACAAGTCGATGCACTCTCGCGTAGTAAAGCATTTTTCAGTTTTACATATTGCTTATTCGTATGAGGACCTTTTCTAATGCAACAAACCACTTCGTAATGAACATATTGCACTTATTCACCACTCACAAGTGGGCGGAATGCACTAACACGTTTGGCAACTAGAGACTAGCTGTGTGTAATAATTGAAGAAAGCGACTCTTATTCGTTTTGAAACATGACGAACGCACATCATATATCTGTACAAGGGTGCAGCCTTTATTTGTGGATGGAATACGAAAAGAAAAGTGCAGCAGCACTAATCTCACAGTCACTGGCTTCGGTGAAGCTCACGTGCATACACGATTGGCATAAAATAAAAGCAAAAGATACGTTTTTGGGGTCGTTATATAGCGGACTGCATGACAACAACGAGCAAGCCAAAAGTGAAGAAAAGAACGATGAATTAGGCAAATGATGGCACGGAACGCCAACGTCGCCGTAATGCGGAAACATGAACGGCGATGAGGTGGGACGTACGCTCGCTATGCCATTTCGATGCGTCCATGTGGGTGTACTGTGTGAAAACGCAATGATAAAATGAAATGAATTTGATTTCAACGAATGAATCTTTACTGATGAGAACGAAAAGGTGCAGTTTTTCATGAGTAGATCGCGAGCGATCGAAAAAAACTATGCATGTTAATGGAGATAATGCAGATTTTATTCTTATCAAAAATCGAAGGCCAATTGATCACGAGCCATAATTTAAATTTTTTATAAATTTTAACATGTGACGGTGGGCGGGATGCTTTGTCTCCGACAGTTCGGCTCATCTATAACATTTTGTGCGCACTGAGAAGGACAGCTAGCTCTAAAAATTGCAGCGTTCTGTTGAGACAACCTCAGCAAAAACCAGCGTTGCAAACAATACTGCCGCAGCGGATTTTCCCGTTAATCAAATTTTTAAGCCGGGATGTCAATGAAATCGTAATTTCGTGCTGATTCCTTCCCTATGAACGTCGCCCACCTCTCGGATTGCTAAACTCATTGATAAACTTCTGCTGACACAAGACCTCATAATTCAACGCACTCTTAACCTCTCCTCGAAAATCTCGCATGCCAGATATACATCGTTTTGTTTGCACAGATCATGGGCAATCACTCAAAAGTATACATTTTGCGAAAACACCAGGCACTAGAACACCTAGAAGCGATTTGAGACGGAAAAATATTTCGCTCATATCCAGCGCCATCTGCTTGGCTTAAACGGCCTTTGAGCCCACAAACTTTTGCATGCTGCGTTTTCAGGTTGTCTTCTTTGCTGAAAACATGCACCCAGGCACGGACTATAATTCAGCAATATATGGCGAACTCACAAGCAAAACGTGTAAAACGCAGGGCCCAATTACTAAAACGCATGCGTGTACCTATAATATAGCAAGCTATGCTAAACGTCCTTAGTCTTAGTCAAGGCATAAGCTCACCCAGTACAAGCAAATTAAATTGCAAGTGCACTGAATAAAAAACACAGCACAGTATGCCACAGTTTATAGCGCCACCTTGGTCGCTTTTAATGCTGATAATGCGCCTCGTAGCATGACCGTGGTTTTGAACGCGAACGTTGCCAATTAGATTCGCGAAGAAAGTCGAAATGGCGCAAAAGCGGCTCTGGTTCAGTCCGGGCAGTTGGCGCAAACGGGCAGTGGGCCAAGCCAACGATGATTTCATCATATCTTTTGTCACTGCATCAAGGAGGCGACGTGCCCCGCTCAGCCACCGTCTGTCGGGGCCAAGGGGACCGTGCAGAGCTGTGCTACGGCACGTTCCGACTGCCATTTGTTTGTTGCTTTTGTGATGTGTTGTTATTGTCAGCGTTGTAGGTAGCCACTTGTGCCCGTAATTGTTTTAATGCATCGCTTTGCTGTTTCTTTGGTGTTTTTTGTTTATTGCTGTTTCTATGCATCGCTTTACTCCTTGTTACTGTTTTTGTTTATAAGGAGATATTCGTATTAACGATTTTGTTATGATGTTGCTCGCCCGCACGTCGCGTGACGAGTAGGTTTAATTACCCAAGTTTGAGGTTCGACGGGAGGCGAGCCTGCAGTACCAAGCGAAGGACAAACTTGGGGCGAGAAGAAACTGGATTGAAGTAACGGGCACAAGCGGACGAGCCCACGATCAGGCGGTTGTTTTGTTCAAATTTTGCATTCCTTTTCGAGCCTTTATTGCAAGATTTCGACACCCCTTTCAAAAGGGAAATTATTATTTTTTTTCTGCTACAAACGTGTAAATCACGCGGGTCAGCTGAGTGCCTCATAGTAACTGGAACATGCAGTCGCAAATTGAACTGCTTTCTGAAGGGGGAAAATGAGGTTAGATATGCTTGTCATTAGTATGCATAATTAGGGGCACTCAAAGAATGGCAGAGACCGTTCTCGATCGCATTCGTAATCTTCTGACGTTGGTTCTTAGCGTCAACTTCAGCCGGCTAAACGTCCATCATTGGTTGAACACTTGAACACTTCGTCCACTAAAACTAACAAAATGCTCAACTGAGCAGTCGATTCACCTAAATATTCCGTTGGAATGCGATATATTTCAGTAACGCATCGGAAGTTTCTAGTTTCGAAAAAAGCGGAATTTATAAGGAATGTGAAGACAGTTTTAGTATCATAATGAGGTAGTCTTATGGAAACTAGGTGCTATCTGTCCCGCCTTTTTTGCGAAAAGAAAAGCATTAATTTCTGGAAGAATTATTACATTATGAAAAATTTTTCACTAATAATACCCAGTAGACGATTTGCAATTTCTAGATTTCTCGCTTCACTTCTTTGACCATTTTGATCAGGGAATACAGTGTGGCAGCGATGTGGCTTTTATATCACCGATATCATTCGGCAAAAAAAGAGCATGATCTGTGACGAAATTGCGACAAAATTGGGTCCTCTGGAGCTTGGAACATTGAAACTGTGGCGTTGCTCGATTTGCCCAACTGAGATCGGGTACGAAGTTGTTGGTAACTGAAAGGCTGTAGCATTGCTGCGCTGCATGGCACCGGAAATGAGCGAATATTTGTAATGTTCATAATACGCAGGCTGTGTTTTTTCTTACTTCGTCACACCACAGTTTTTGAGCGCTGCAATTTCCTTGAAAACGACTACTTCCTAATTCACTTGCATTATAAGATGAACAACTCGACGCAGCATATACAAATGCCTATCGGTTATCTCGCATCATCGTTGACAAAAAGGGAAATAAGTAGAGGGAACAGTGGACAAATTCCGGCCTGCTCAGATTCTAAGCAGGAATGTGTAGTTTCGTTTAGTAGTCGTACTGGTATCCTTGCATCCTTGCCACGTCATTTGCATTTGCTCCCTCCAATTTTTCATAGTGTCCATCTAGCGCAGGAGACGGAACATTCGGATCACGCAATGCCTAAAATGCATATTAATTAAACAGTGCATTTTCTTAAACCGCAGAAGGTCATGTCGAACTGTCTACTACAGCACGGAAATTTACCTTTAGCAGAAAGCCCAAGCCTCGGATCTTTCATTCTATTTTACCAGCTTTTTAGAGGGAACGGAGGGTTTCAATTCGATGGCAGATCTCTTACTTTTGCAGATTTAGACAAGGTTACCAGTTTATCCATCGAAACTAGTAGATTGAAAATGTGTGTAAGTTCATTGCAATTTTAATGGCCAGTACATCAAGAATTATTCTAGCATTAATTTGCATATCACCTGCTAATGGCCTCAGAAAGGCTGCTGCCTATCTTGCCTTTTTTTAAAACCTAGTAATACCAAGAAATGCGTTTTGATCGCATTCAAGGTCACTGCGTTCAAAAAGTACTGATTGAGAAAGAAACGGAGGCTAACCTCCTTAATCTTGTTGGTGGCAGGCGGATTTCGCAATAGGAACATTAGTGGCGCGTAAATGAAGTTGATCGCCGCAATCAGATACATCATACTGAAATCAACGCTTTCCGTTACTGCTGAATACATTTCCTCGCTTGAAAAATTACATGGTCTCGAATACGTCTCGTGAGGTTGAAGAAAGTTCAGAATCAAGAGTGACTGTTTAAGTGGACATCGACTCATTGAAATGGACGTTTACGCGCCCCTCTCCACAGTTTAGATTCGGTTTTTACTAAATGGATGTTTATGAAAGAAGCCGCATTGTGATTACGTCGCGAATCCAACTGATCGGACGAGAGGTCCCGAGAAGAATGGACCAAGTGCGAACGCAAAACAGAAAGCTGTGTCTGCGATTGCGTAGATCGATCCGTAGACACCAACGTGGCGCAAATCCACCAGATATCCCATCAGTGGGAACATCGATGCGTCTATCATACCTGCAGTCAGATATGACAAATCTGTACCACTACTGCAAATTTGTTCCATTTTTGTGCTTTTTGCCAACGCTTATTTCACCGCTTCAAAAACATTTTGGTTCACACTGCACACTTCGTCATGAGAAAAAGGCGTTGCTGAAGTGAATTTTTATGTATTGATGAAGGCAATCTCAACATAGCTGCTTGGAACCTTACCTTCTTGAATATAAGCATCAGACATAATTCATATATATAAAAAGGCTAAATATTTATGCTAGAGGCATGTATATGCGATCTGAGAAATTGTCAGCAATGTTTATCACCATGTAGCCCACTCTTCTGCCAGTGCGACGGGAAGTATGAAATATTCAAGAATTGGAAATTCAAGGTGAAACTCAATAATGGTTTGGAAGAATGCTGTTGGGAAGTGAGAAATATAGATACTGCACCTTTAATTGTTTTTCAGGTTGGGTGAAAAAAAAATGTGTGAGAAACGCCGTGTATAAGAGAAAAGGAAAAAGTTGCATAAAAGAATGGTCACCACTGAACATACCGGTTTCCAGAATGTACCGCCTCATTTCAGCTTCACTTTTAGGAACAAAAAGTGTTAGAAGATTCAATGCAGAAATAAGGAAACACGATGAAGTTGGAAAACTTGCCAAAAGCAAGATTCGCTCCTGTACAAATATGCCAGGAAATGTGTCAGTCATGCTCGAAAAGAACAAGACTCGAATGAAAAGTCTCATGGAACAGTGTAGCTCCATGAAGTGCGTTAAAATAAAACGCATGGTTCGATGACTTATTTCGTCCTCGTTTCTTAAATCGTATGAGCATGTAGGGTTGGCTGCTATGGTCATCGAAAAACGTTTTCCAGTGCCATTAGTCAACGTGCCAAATAGGGAAGCAATTTGCAAATTTCATATGTTGGTCGCATTTCGGTTCTGTCTACGTCAGTTAAGTCGAATTTTTTGAAATTCAAAATTGTCAAAATAGATTTTTGTATTTCAAATGTGCGTTTAGTAGCAACACAATACATATTCAATCATCACAGCTCCCAATGCGTTTCTTTCAGAACGAGCTATTGCGATAGTGAAGTTTTCTGCGAAAATCGCTTACCGATGGAAAAGCCCATGAAGAAATTTGGCAATATGAGACCTCCCACTCCTCGAGCTGATGGGATCTGAAAACGAAAAACTCATGAGCGACATAACAAGAGTGTTAGAAATAAACGAAAGAAAGAAAATAAACTTACAATGAGGAGACAAGTACCGATGATGACGAGTCCTATAAAACCGCTCAGCCATCTGAAATACAACTTTTAAGGCAGAATCGAAGTATCTGGTTTACACTGCTAGTAGCAAATGACTTCATTATACGACTTTTTTGGCACAAATAACTGCAGGTTCCGCACGAACAGCAACCAAGCTGAAATAAAGCAAACTCCACACATGGTAACGTGTTTCTTTTAAATGGAAAATTCTGTGACTCATGTCCACTTAACTCATACTATGCGCATAAATCAAATCTGTAAAAACACCAAAAAGCATTATACATAACAATTATCGGAATAATCGCCTCGATGTAGTTGTGCATCAAATCTTCTTGCTTTACGCAGCTGATCGCAGGCAATGGTCAAGAAACGATAAAATGGAAAAACCAACCAACTCACAACTGTTTTTGTTAAAAAGCATCACGACAGTTATATCGCATTCGCAGAGGTAAATAATTTCATACGTAGAGAAATCATGAAACTAAGATGAATTCTTGGCCGCTTTAACTGTTCATTAGTTAGCATTTCAATTGCCATTCTCATCGCTCTAGTCGCAGCGAAGTGAACAGTTCGATAAGATGACGTATATTGGATGTGTTATGAGCGCCGTAACTGTTGAAGTATGGAACACAAATTTTCTTTATGCATTTAACACTGTTTTGCGTTACACGATCAAAAAATGTTTCAAAATCTTAATGATTAATTCCGATTTCTTAATGACTGGATTTTATTTGTTTCATAGTGTTACCGAAGGTGATACAGCTACTTGATGACTGGATTTTATTTGTTTCATAGTGTTATCGAAGGTGATACAGCATAAAAAATTTTAACAAAAACGATATGGAGATACTACAAGAACAGTTCTTTTTCTCACTTTAAACGGAATCTTTCTTCTTCTTTTTATTTTTCTTTTCTTTTGCTTTCTTTTCGCTTTTCTTTTTCAATCATTTTCAAAGGAAGAAGCATTCATTTTCTTTCTTGTCTGCTCAGACCTATCCTAAATTACCCTCAACTAAGGAAAGCTCAGAGTTGCTCGTTTGCTTTGGCAAGTTACAAAAGTCGCAAGCGGACATGAATAAATATCCTGTTTCTGAACCCCATTACGGAGTGGCGAATAAAAGTTTGATAAAACTGCTACTAAAATACATAAATTCCTTGAGGATGATAAGATGGAACCGTGATTTCCAAAATAAAATCTCCACTTTTGTAAATTACAATTAAATATTGAAATTTGGTTTTATGCAAAGCCAGGGACAATATTAGACAAAATTTATTCTTTTTGAATAATTGAGTGTCGTTGGGTCTCTAAGGTTCACCGTAAAGAATGCGACAAATCCGATCATATGTAAGGGAAAACTAAATGTAAAAGCAAAAAAGCAGAGCCAAACCGATATCGCCCGCCATTAAACACATTCAGATGTTATAGCACAATATGATATTTAACAGAACACTGTAAGCCTTTTCAAGCTTATCCGCACGATAACTTTCGAAAATACTAATTTTTTTCAAGTTTCTTTGCCGTCCATTACTTGTTCGAATGGCTCGGTCAAGTTCGTTGGGCAGCTGGATCTGGTGATTCCTTCCCAAAAATTTTCCCGCGGGAGGCATTTTCCATACTTATGAGTCCGCCCTCATAACTTTTCAATTGCATTTTATTGCTCTGCTTGCTGCTTTCCTTCAAACCTGCCATCTCACTGCTCTGGTTTCAGTCCGAAATGATTCTCAGGAACCGGAGTACGGATACGGAAAATTCTTTTAAGTATGAAACAACAACTTCAAAACTTTTTTGAAGGGGTCTTTTTGGCCATAAGGAGTTTTCGCCTAAAAATATGAATGTCTGGTTGGGCATTTACTTAAAACCGGTCAAAAAATGGTGCTCCGGAAGAAAAATTCTGCGAAATTCCGAAAAAATTTTCGACCATATTTCGCCCCCAACTCGGCGGATTTCGCTCTAATTTGGTATTTGGGCATTTTTTTTTGGAACGGAGAATTCGATTTTGGACAAAAGTGCCTGGAGTCTCGAACTTTTGAATAAAGATGAATTTTAGCTCCTTTTGACCCCGGTTAACTTTTTTCACTCCAGCTAGGTTTCAAAATACATAGAAATGCGCTCGGGCGTTTTTCCAGTTACACGGCCCAGTTCCAGAAGACGTTTTTCGTGCCGCTATCGAACATAGTTATACTCGCACGCGAACTATATATCATTAGCACCCCTTCGGCAATTTCCTATCTAACTGTATATAGGTAAGAGGATCTGTGGGGAACATTAAACCCAGAAAATTTGCCTCGACACCTTTTCCGGCAGTTAAAGAACAGCGAGCATAGCTATATAGGAACGAAAAAATTTTCCGTCGTCACGGCCAGGCGTTTATCTGTTGCACTTTTTCTCTCATTTTTTTTCGCGAATTTTCGAAGCCCATAACTCCGGAATGGATGATCCGATCAAATTATGAGTTACTTCGTTGCAATCCCTGTAATCCTTGTTTGATCCCCTATCTGCTGGTGCAGGAATGGTCCCGATGGTTGACATAGTGGTCACACCGAATCGATCCGCCAGAAATCCCAAAATCTCTATTTTTGAGGTTATGGTGGGTCCTGGATCTCGGCTTGTATTGGTCATAGTGGTAGATGGTTTGGTGCGCTGCGTAGAGCTGCAGGAGCCCTCCCTAAGATGATAGAGGGTTCGCTCAGCTGAACTCCAGAGCCGAGACATGAGACCCCAAATATCGCGATTTTCGATCATATTTCCGATTGTATTACGTGGATTTTTTTGAAAAAAAATTTTTCCCGCGACTTTGACGGAAGAATACCTTTCGATAGATTTCGCAGAGCTTTTCAAGAATATTTATAACTAGGTCGTTTCGATTAATCGCTTCATGAAATATATTGTGCAATTGTCTGTAAATGTGCTCTTAAGTATTGAAGTCAAAATTTGATAACATTTTTGTCGTCGATGCGAAGACCCGCGCGACAGATATTTACTGGGCGGTTTGCTGGCAAGGTTGTGTCTGGCCATATACAAAAACCCGGGTAAAAAACGCTCATCCAGAGCCGAAATACCGTGTAAACCCGTCAATACATTAGACGCGCGCGGTACTGGTCGCCGCCTCCGGCGCCTCATACGTTCAGTCATCGTCGCTGTGGCTCGCTCCGCCCACTTACAGAGCGCGGACCCCTACGGTGATGATACTACGGTTAGGAAAATTTTTGGTTGGCAGGTACTCCAGTGGGTTACAGGGTGGTGCAGTGGTCTACCACTACATGGGCAAAGGTTTGGATGGACAGGGCCGGACGTTTACATCGCACTTTTGCGCTTTTTTTGCATCATTCCACAGCCTATAACTCCGCAACCGATGATTCGAGAGAGGCGAAATTTTATTTACTGTAATCGGTGATTGGTCCTCTACCGATTGATGTAAAAATTATCCGTATCTGTGGAATAGTGGTCACACCGAATCGACCCGCAGAAATCCCAAAATCTCTATTTATGCGATTTTTGGGATCCCGGATCCCGGTTCTTATTGGTCGGTGGGAGAAATGGTTCTGTGCGTCTCGCAAAGCTCCAAGAGCCATCCTCAATGATGGCAAACATCGTCCAGTTCGACTCCGGAGACGAGATATGGGATCCCAAAGATTGCTATTTTTCGACCGTGAGGGGCCTGCGTGCGTACGTAAAAAACCGAAGAAAAACTCCCACTGGAAAGAGGAATACTGTTTTCCCCCCCCCTAACACGTTTTGACCCGATAGCTCGCCTTGTAGGCAGCGCAGCTGGGTTGCTGGGGTATCAATTGATACGAACTCATGCGGCACACCTCTTGCACATGAAATCAACATTTGTAAAACACATGAATTCAATAAAAGTTGTAAAAAAGTAAATATTTTTCCCGCCTGGGCGTGCGGGAAAAATATTTTTGGGGGGGGAAAGGGGGGGGGGGGGGAGCTCTAAGTAGGCACGTAAAAATACGGACGAAAAAATCCCGCTGGGAAGGGAAAAACGATTTTCCCCCGCCAAAAAGATTTTGGCCCCGCCGCAGCCTCTATGGCGGTGCAGCGGGGTGCGAATGCCACCAATCGATACGGCCACGTGTGACACACCCCGCGCATACAAAATCGAGTAGACATTCAGCGGTACACTAAAGAAATCCGATTGAAAATCGTCTATGCGAAAGAGAAACGGGGCCTTTTATGGCAGTTACTGAAATCCATGTTTTGTTTACGTTTTATGCTGTTTGGCTACTAGCTTCGTAAACGGCCCAGCGGGGTGAGCGCATTGATTTGTAAACAACAGCTCCATGGATCCAATATGCATGCATAAAAATGGAGATTTTTTGTTACAAGAACGGTTTGCTGTACAGCTACATCAATAAGTAGCTATTTTAAAGTAATTTGTCTTTTTTACCCGTATGTAGGGGTCTCTTTGGCAGGGATATATTTGGTTAAAAAACTGCATCAATATATTAAATATATGGTGTCAAATCATAATGCATTGGATTTTGCAAACTTTAACACTAGTAATTTTTCCCAGGCATCATATTTTTTGACGTGGTTTGAGCCGTTTGATAGACCATTGGATGGGAAATTTTAAATTTTTCACTTTCGGTTCTCAGAAACTCCCAAGAAATGTTTGCTTTGTGCTTCAATTTTATATTATCGAAATGCGATTCATCTGTAAATTTTTTCATGCCTTGTGAGAGCTGTAGTCGATTTTGGCCAAGCTACTTTTTTCCACGTTTTGTGAGAGGTGCAATTCATAGTTCCACAGTTACCACAAAAATGCGCCAAACCGGCTACAGCTCTCGCACCTATAGAATTAACAGGCCCATACTGCAATATGATTCATCTCTCATTTTTTTCATGCCTTCTGACGGTTGCAGGTGGCTTTGATAATCTATCGCAAAAATGCGCCCGCCGAAAGGTGTAGTACCTATAGACATAGCGAGTGAATTAGGAGCGAGCCACAGTGAGCGTGGGAGAAGCGACGGTGCGCCGGATGCGGCGAGCACTGCCACGCGCTGCCTTTAGATGCGCAAAGACGCATCTCAGCTCAAGTCAGGTAAATTTTAATGGATTTTTTTTTTGATTTTTGAAGTTTTTCACACGTAGTCGAGCCGATGTAGCTGCCATAACTTCTGTAATGTGCTACTGCTTAATAAAAGAAGACAGGTTAATATTCAATGTTCAAAGATCGTTGAAACAAACCGGCCCATTTTGTGAGCGAGCGGACCAAAAACGTTGGTGCCGATGAGATAGGATATGCTGGCTGGAAGAAACGCTGCACCACGCTCGAATGAGCCTGCTTGCCAAGTTTCCATCATCCACAGAGGCAACGACGGCTCGAGCATTGCGATTCCCAGGTTACCGATTGTTATGGCTCCTAAGAGGTGAAAAGTCGATAAGTCGAAAAGTCGAAAAGTACGATGATGAGAGAATATTAGGTGAGATTAAGTCTTATGTTAAAGGTGAGCGTTTGACATATAAAAACTTTATGGAAAATACCAATAACACGTTAGCTAAGTCAAATATGAAACTAAGGTTATTCGGGTAGAAAATATAAACATTGCACCTTTCATACGAGTCGAAGTAGGCAACTGAAATTTATGCCTATTGCGGCTGAATAATTATTGATCGATAGAATTGTCATTTCGATCAACGAGCGGCTGACCAGTGCTTTAATCACCAAAATGCTCCCAGCCTAAATGAACGAGGAGATTCATTGACCTCCGGTCGGCGATTTCGGCAATATTCGATCGCTCATTTCAGTTTGGCTCAGTCTATTTGATCCGAAACGCAATAACTCAGAGCAGTAGTCATAAAATATAAACTGGAGGTCTGGTATAGAGATAGAATGACGAAAAGAGAACACAAACGAATTTGATGTTATTTTTTGCACGTGAGCGCTAAAAACGAATATATTTGAAGGGAATGCTGTATATTTGGAAATGTCTGTCTGTTTTATGCTGCGAAGATGAGAGAACAACGACCGTAAAGTCATTTGACTCCGCCAAATTGGTTCAAAATTCAAAAGATGAATCCGAAAATTTTTGAGCTAACATGCAACTCAGGCATTGAACTTTAATAAATATACTGAATAACGTTCACTGCATCAAAGTTCGAGATGGAATCGGTGATTCATATTAATGCTGCGAAGCGCATCTGTTTGTGTGGTGAAAAGTTCTGTGTATCGCATCTACATGCATTTATAGTGTGCCGTTTTTGGCTGCAGTTAGAACCGGAACGTGAGTAATTCGACGATAGAGGGGAGAGCATGCAACAAAAGAGAAATCGGTGGATTGCTTCTCGGACGCTCCCGACGAAGCGAATCGATTATTAGAGAGTAATTCAGGCAGCCCACTACTGCGCATTCAAGATGCTTAACTTCGACCAACAAAGCGACAGTCTGTGAAAGAAAATGGCATATCCTGTTATCACGAATATATTGGTCTACCCTCAACACTGAGGAGAAAATACAAGATATCGCTTGAAGAATTATCTTTCTCGTTGGCTACTTGCGATCCATGAAAAATCTGGCTCTCAAGTTCAAGGCTGTAATGAATATTTTCGTTGAGATAGTTTTCCTGGCCGAAAAATGTGAAAAGCACCTGCAGCAACGACAATGTAAGGGTCGGTGGCCAACTCTTTCATCGCTGTTCCTTCTTGCTCGCCGCGATCGACTCGTGGTTGAAGCACAAAAAATTGCAACGCTGCAAAACGAGTGTGGACTGTTCAGCTCAGATAAGATTCTACTTGCAAGGCGCTTTTTTTCAGGAGGTATTTTGGCCTCAGATTTATTAGAACACTGAGGAGAAAATACAAGATATCGCTTGAAGAATTATCTTTCTCGTTGGCTACTTGCGATCCATGAAAAATCTGGCTCTCAAGTTCAAGGCTGTAATGAATATTTTCGTTGAGATAGTTTTCCTGGCCGAAAAATGTGAAAAGCACCTGCAGCAACGACAATGTAAGGGTCGGTGGCCAACTCTTTCATCGCTGTTCCTTCTTGCTCGCCGCGATCGACTCGTGGTTGAAGCACAAAAAATTGCAACGCTGCAAAACGAGTGTGGACTGTTCAGCTCAGATAAGATTCTACTTGCAAGGCGCTTTTTTTCAGGAGGTATTTTGGCCTCAGATTTATTAGAAAGAAATATTTGACGGGATGTGCAGCGGTACACTAAAGAAATCCGATTGAAAATCGTCTATGCGAAAGAGAAACGGGGCCTTTTATGGCAGTTACTGAAATCCATGTTTTGTTTACGTTTTATGCTGTTTGGCTACTAGCTTCGTAAACGGCCCAGCGGGGTGAGCGCATTGATTTGTAAACAACAGCTCCATGGATCCAATATGCATGCATAAAAATGGAGATTTTTTGTTACAAGAACGGTTTGCTGTACAGCTACATCAATAAGTAGCTATTTTAAAGTAATTTGTCTTTTTTACCCGTATGTAGGGGTCTCTTTGGCAGGGATATATTTGGTTAAAAAACTGCATCAATATATTAAATATATGGTGTCAAATCATAATGCATTGGATTTTGCAAACTTTAACACTAGTAATTTTTCCCAGGCATCATATTTTTTGACGTGGTTTGAGCCGTTTGATAGACCATTGGATGGGAAATTTTAAATTTTTCACTTTCGGTTCTCAGAAACTCCCAAGAAATGTTTGCTTTGTGCTTCAATTTTATATTATCGAAATGCGATTCATCTGTAAATTTTTTCATGCCTTGTGAGAGCTGTAGTCGATTTTGGCCAAGCTACTTTTTTCCACGTTTTGTGAGAGGTGCAATTCATAGTTCCACAGTTACCACAAAAATGCGCCAAACCGGCTACAGCTCTCGCACCTATAGAATTAACAGGCCCATACTGCAATATGATTCATCTCTCATTTTTTTCATGCCTTCTGACGGTTGCAGGTGGCTTTGATAATCTATCGCAAAAATGCGCCCGCCGAAAGGTGTAGTACCTATAGACATAGCGAGTGAATTAGGAGCGAGCCACAGTGAGCGTGGGAGAAGCGACGGTGCGCCGGATGCGGCGAGCACTGCCACGCGCTGCCTTTAGATGCGCAAAGACGCATCTCAGCTCAAGTCAGGTAAATTTTAATGGATTTTTTTTTTGATTTTTGAAGTTTTTCACACGTAGTCGAGCCGATGTAGCTGCCATAACTTCTGTAATGTGCTACTGCTTAATAAAAGAAGACAGGTTAATATTCAATGTTCAAAGATCGTTGAAACAAACCGGCCCATTTTGTGAGCGAGCGGACCAAAAACGTTGGTGCCGATGAGATAGGATATGCTGGCTGGAAGAAACGCTGCACCACGCTCGAATGAGCCTGCTTGCCAAGTTTCCATCATCCACAGAGGCAACGACGGCTCGAGCATTGCGATTCCCAGGTTACCGATTGTTATGGCTCCTAAGAGGTGAAAAGTCGATAAGTCGAAAAGTCGAAAAGTACGATGATGAGAGAATATTAGGTGAGATTAAGTCTTATGTTAAAGGTGAGCGTTTGACATATAAAAACTTTATGGAAAATACCAATAACACGTTAGCTAAGTCAAATATGAAACTAAGGTTATTCGGGTAGAAAATATAAACATTGCACCTTTCATACGAGTCGAAGTAGGCAACTGAAATTTATGCCTATTGCGGCTGAATAATTATTGATCGATAGAATTGTCATTTCGATCAACGAGCGGCTGACCAGTGCTTTAATCACCAAAATGCTCCCAGCCTAAATGAACGAGGAGATTCATTGACCTCCGGTCGGCGATTTCGGCAATATTCGATCGCTCATTTCAGTTTGGCTCAGTCTATTTGATCCGAAACGCAATAACTCAGAGCAGTAGTCATAAAATATAAACTGGAGGTCTGGTATAGAGATAGAATGACGAAAAGAGAACACAAACGAATTTGATGTTATTTTTTGCACGTGAGCGCTAAAAACGAATATATTTGAAGGGAATGCTGTATATTTGGAAATGTCTGTCTGTTTTATGCTGCGAAGATGAGAGAACAACGACCGTAAAGTCATTTGACTCCGCCAAATTGGTTCAAAATTCAAAAGATGAATCCGAAAATTTTTGAGCTAACATGCAACTCAGGCATTGAACTTTAATAAATATACTGAATAACGTTCACTGCATCAAAGTTCGAGATGGAATCGGTGATTCATATTAATGCTGCGAAGCGCATCTGTTTGTGTGGTGAAAAGTTCTGTGTATCGCATCTACATGCATTTATAGTGTGCCGTTTTTGGCTGCAGTTAGAACCGGAACGTGAGTAATTCGACGATAGAGGGGAGAGCATGCAACAAAAGAGAAATCGGTGGATTGCTTCTCGGACGCTCCCGACGAAGCGAATCGATTATTAGAGAGTAATTCAGGCAGCCCACTACTGCGCATTCAAGATGCTTAACTTCGACCAACAAAGCGACAGTCTGTGAAAGAAAATGGCATATCCTGTTATCACGAATATATTGGTCTACCCTCAACACTGAGGAGAAAATACAAGATATCGCTTGAAGAATTATCTTTCTCGTTGGCTACTTGCGATCCATGAAAAATCTGGCTCTCAAGTTCAAGGCTGTAATGAATATTTTCGTTGAGATAGTTTTCCTGGCCGAAAAATGTGAAAAGCACCTGCAGCAACGACAATGTAAGGGTCGGTGGCCAACTCTTTCATCGCTGTTCCTTCTTGCTCGCCGCGATCGACTCGTGGTTGAAGCACAAAAAATTGCAACGCTGCAAAACGAGTGTGGACTGTTCAGCTCAGATAAGATTCTACTTGCAAGGCGCTTTTTTTCAGGAGGTATTTTGGCCTCAGATTTATTAGAAAGAAATATTTGACGAGAGCAAATCAACATTTCGACAAATGTTTGTTTGACGTAACACAACAATAAAGCTAATTAAGCGACAGCCTTTTCAGATTCGATAGGATCCTCATTAAAGTGACGTTAAGGAAAAGTAAAAAAGAGAATAAAAAAGAGAAGATACCAAACAATTCAGTGTATCTAACATAGCTTTCACTAAGAAAATTATAAGAAACCAGAAAAACTCGTTCCTTTGGTAAATTAAGAGTTGGATGAGATCTAAGTAACACAGAACCCCACGTTCAAGCCGTCATGAACTGGTTGCAACGAATTTGATGATTTTGATCGGCTTTCAGTCTTCAAAGATAAACAAGGGATCAGAAGTTGTTATGATAAAATCACCTGAGATGTTGCCTAAACGCGTAGAACCCAATACAATAATTTACTTGATCGGTTTTCTGTTTTTACGTTTTCAAAACCACGACAGCACTCTGATTAAAGATAATTTTGAAACGTACTTAGTCGGCTGCACATCCAGCATATGGAAAGCATACATTAGAAGAAAATAGTTCCCGTCCATGCAAGATAATCAGTGCGAAAACTGACATCTGGCCCCACCACTTTTGCGCTCTTCCCCGCTCAACATATTCCACAGATAGACTTACAGCCATCGAAGAGAGCCAGCATAGCCAAAAGAAGAAATGGTAACTCTTTTCCGGACCACTGGTACAATACTCCACCATACGGAGGTCCGACAAGGACGCCGAGAGCGAGACCACCCAGAGCGATGCCCATCGCGCTCCCCCTTTCCATATCATCAGTATATGCCTGAGCAAGCATACCCATGCCTGCAAGTCAAGCTTATAAGAACCATACCAGGATGGTACTATTTTGGTGAAGTGATCAATAACTCTTTAGCATCGCTTGCGTGGATCATTCTAACGGATTCACATAAACTCGACTATCACATCTCAATGAGGTAGGTGCACGAACAGTTCCCGTCGTTTTCAGGTACACCTGGTTTTATTTGTTTGCTTTTTTTCATTTAGTGTTTCCATGAGTTTTCGGTACCATTCAACAGATTTTCAGATGGAGCATCGAAGTGCAACTGGATGTGGCGTGGTACCGAATGGCGAAATTTGGATGTTAAGCTCAGTCTCAGCAAGACCCTGAAATCGCATATACAGGAACTGTGCAATCAGAGTGGCCATTGGGCTTAGAATGCAGAAATAAACTTTTTTCTTGGTTGAAATAACAGTCTGAACGATGCGGTCATTTTATTGAAGCAATGCGCGTTCTTTCTTAGCAACATCGGCAAACTCTCAAGCGAAAGGTGTAAAAGTTTATTGCAGCTGTTCCCAATATAACTCTACGTCAGTAACATGCTTATGTAATGCCATTCTACACGCCGTCGGAATTCTCTCAAACGCGAAGTATTATTTCGCATTTATCATTGTGCCTGCCAATTTGGATGCAACGACCATAGTAGATCGTGCACATGATGCCCGCCCTTATTAGTGAGGAAACGCGGATTAACGCTCATGTAAGACGTGTTCCTTATGCATAAACATATTCCTGTTAACTTTCGGTTTTTCATGGCCCCAGGTTTTCTGTTCTGGCCAGAAGCGCCTGTGCATGTGGGAGAAGAATTCAGTTTCCATAATTCTGAATGATTAGATGGAGGGATCTCGTGCGTCAGAGGGTTCTTGCAGCTCATTGATAGCTCCTGAAAGTTTTAGCTGTTTCAACAAATCTGAGGTAGGCAGTTATATGCATTATGCCAAGCTTCGTTATAATCTGAATATGCTTTTTCGAGTCGTGCAAATTGTTTGCCATTGGACTCGTTGGAATCCACAAGTGATACTCTTCGGAAGCAGATTCCACCATCAGGGCTCATGTCGCCCCTTCTTGAAGCGTTGAATCATGTGTACGCCCTGATTTCGCGCGTATATCCCCGTTTCAACTGCGCGAAGACCAGTGGCTACAATTTCCACGGAGGCTTTTTTTTCTAGCATTAAAGTACAAGAGACGAAAAATCAATCATTGGTAGGTCTTTATGAAATCACAATTTAACAACAGCAAATATTTGAGCATCTATGATCATAAAATTCTTTCAAAACCTTATTGAATGCACTCATAGGAAGATTCACTAGAAACCAAAGGGAAAACTCAAAAAGAGAAAGACTGCAGAAATTGTGGGAGACATTATTTGCTAGTATTCTCACCTGTGTCCTTAAGTCGACGATCCATACAGATCGCATGAGTACATCGTAATGCTCTTAGTATATGCCTATGACTACGGCGGTGCACTGTTGTAGATCTTGAAGAAATCTCTGCCAGCTAGCGTCAGAAAGACGATTACTTTAAATCAACAGTCTAAATTAAGTGACTTATTCGCATTCACTGCAATATAGTGTTCTTAATTACCAAACTTGTTAGGGTTTTTAAGCCACCGTTTTTAAAAAACTCATTTAAAAGATCAATGGTATCCCTTCTGAAGGCAGGCAAAAAGACCTTTGAGAAGTTCGTCTAAAAATAACGACGGATTTAATGGATGATCGATTATCACATAAAAACGTATAAATTAATTTGAATAAATTTAGTAAAACCCAGCCTCTCAGTTGTTTACCGAATCGAAGTCTGTGTTCTCTTGGAAAGAAACCGACTATAAGCTGCTTTAAGAACTGCAAATGGCATTCAAATTTTCAAAAAACATTTTGTTACGTAACTGTTTTTAAAGTAATTTCTATTCTTTCATTGAATGCCCTTCAGAGATACGAAATATGGGCATCCACGTAAGTGGGTTGAAGAAAATCGTGCTTATAGCACCGACGGTTTCTACTAAATCTTATCGCCGACAAGAGTTTACTGCAATCACGCGCTCAATAAGGAGTGAACGATCGGCGTGAAAGTGCAGTTAAAATCATACATAGGCTTCCCATAACTTTTGAAAGAGTCTGTCGGTCACCATTTTCGGATTCAAGGTCACCATCTTTAAGCCAAAGAGGCCTTGAATTAAAAATAATCTGCAGATGAGGCTTGTAGTGATGCGCAGGTGCTAAAGTCACCGAAGGCTACAGAATTCTGCACTAAATATCAAAACAAGCCTCTCGTTATTACAGACTTCCTGAACATTTCCGTTTGAGAGCCTCCCCAGAAAAAATCAAAGTGTCTATATTTGTTCATGACACTGCTGCGAGTAAAATCACAAACCTGAAGTGCTGGTGCAGGCTGATCCGACACCTTGTAGGGCCCTGGCGAACCAGAGCGTTCCAAATGACGTCCCGAAAGCAAACATCACCGTGGAAAGAAACATTATGCAAAAACCACCAAACATCGGAATTGTGTAACCAATCCTAAAAAAGAAAACCGTACTAAATTAGAGCGACACCGAAATCTGAATTTGTTATCATAACCGTCGTTTCCAGTGCTCCCTCCCTTCGTAAATCGATGAATTAACGAAATAAAAACGCGCTTCCATTTTGGAAAGATTACATGCACTACAGATAACACCTTCGTCTGCACATGTAATACTGTGTTTAGCATATAGACTCATCTAGGTAGCAATTCATTATGTTTAATTTCGCGAGTGGGCTGCATTAGGAAGGGATCAGAAAGTTACCATGCAAAATGTGTTGCCGCTTGCGATTGCATATAACAATTGTGATCTTTATTCAGCACTGCGATTAAGGTACTGTTGAAAGAAGAGCTATAGTTAATACTTATTAGTAAGAGGGCCAATCCAAGGATTGGTGAGCAGTTGGACGAGCGCTTTCGAGCCGAACATAAGTCCAACATAGACGTTTTCCTCGGCAAGAGTTTCGTGACGTTCTCGTGCTTCCTCCTTAGTCGGTTCATCTTCCACCACTGACGTGTCGACCTTGTCGAGTTGAGGTGACTCAGTAGTCGTTGTGGCTGGACGCATACCACCGCGGCCAGGCTGATACTTCCGTGATCCTTTCGAACCTTCAACTCCCCTTTCACTCAGTTCGAACGTCTTATTTTAAGG
Organism: Toxocara canis; assembly: GCA_000803305.1. Taxonomy (NCBI): domain Eukaryota; kingdom Metazoa; phylum Nematoda; class Chromadorea; order Rhabditida; family Toxocaridae; genus Toxocara; species Toxocara canis. The sequence continues at coordinate 120,518 of JPKZ01002823.1, read as the reverse complement.
TAGCTTTTAACTGGCTCTCAGTTATTCTTGCCATTATTATTGAAGATATCCCGCCAAACTAGCGAGCAGTTAGGACCATGGAAAATGAAAGAAATAATATGTGCGCTGTATGGCTTTCCTAAAGAGGTGCGTCTTGTGTTGTTGGTTTCTGCCGCCCTGTTGGACCGATCAGAACGATCTAAGCTGTATTGAAAGCAATTGAGGCTGAGTATGAAAATGTGCGCCAAAAAAAGTTTTCTTCGAATTGTGTTTTAAATTACCCTCCAGCTACTCATGATATTTCTTCGAAATACTTGTTTTTCGTCCAACGCCTCAGAGGTATTCGTCTCAGATTTTCGTGGCTAAAAATTATCGGATGTTTTCAACGAGTAAGTAAGATCATTGAGAGATAAATGCGCAACAATACCTTTGCTAGGTTTAGGCCTGATTCTTGTGTATTTAGCCAGATTCAGTGGGCTCTGCTCCCAGTTGATCATCGTTTCGTCGCCATCCAGAGGCATCTCCCATGCGTTGTCATTCCACGTCATCGGCTCAAATGAACCATCCGCCTCACGTTTACCACGGCCGTGCAGTTGCGTTGGCGCTTTGTTATACAACAACAAATCGGTTGAGTTAGGATGAGAAAGTCGTAGAAGATATTCGGGGATTATTGGCACTGAAAAAAAAAGTGCGTTATAGACACTGGGTCTTATCATCGGCGGATTTCACTTTAGCGTCCAGCGAAGGATTAATACCCCCTCCCCTCCCTCTCCTTGACGCAGCCTTACCACCTAGTAAGCCCTCCTTCTAGTCATGTTGAAAAATCAGCTGAAAATAGCTCCATCGTGACAACCAGCTCACTCCGCCTTTTCAAAAATACAATGAAATCTATGGATTTCCGTGTTATTCTCCTGCCAGTGTAGTCCACCCGTCAAATAGATCCCCGTTTCTTATGAACTCTAAATAACGCAGCCACATGTGGTTTTATTCACCGCAGTGAGAAATTTGATTTTATTGGCGCTGATATTTCTTCAGGCATTGGAAAATGTGTCGCGGGATTTAGCAGTAATATACCCGCTAACAAAGAGCAAGTGATTCTCCATTTTCTCGTAGGACTGAAAAAAAGGAAGAAATCTTATACGACGATAGGCAAAAAAAAACCAACCAACTGTTGTGAGCAACATATTGTCGAGAAAGAGCGCAATATAGACGATGAAGAGAAGCACCTTTCTATTTTGATGGTATTTTGCAATTAGTTCCGCGAATGTCATCGAAATTTACTGAAATTAAAGTCGAAGTACTCGTCATTACTCGCGCAATTTCTCGATGAAAGCGAACGCGTTTTCAAAGTTTAAAACAAGCTACTATTTTCTCCAGCGCAATGCAAATTTATTGATGTGTGCTGTGTTTCAACAATTCGTCACTTCTCAAAAAACACTGATGATCTTATTTAAGCTCAACGCACAACAAATATAATTTGTCAGCAATATATACCCGGTATGATATACAGGATGATCGTTGACAAAAAGAGAAGGTTAAGACCTCGAAATACTCAAAAAGCAACTTCAGAAATGCTTCAGATCAACGTGTGCTGTGAACCTCAGGTAGCGTAGAAGATATCTCAAATGGCACTACTGAACTTTCATCGGCTCTTTCCTCGTCTTTTTCGCCGTCCACGTATAGTTTTATCAAAAATGTTCAGTCCACTATTAGCGTTAAGTTATCGATATATTCAGCATTCCATCCCCATTATGCGAGCAATCTTTTATGTCAGTGGTAGAAGTTGAATGTGAGCAATATATATTCGCGTTAATTTAATCACAATGAGACGATGAAACAAATTTTTAATAATCGAGATATTGATCGAAGCTTCGAGCGAATTTTTGAAAACTTCAACATAAGCGTCGAATTGTTTGTTTTTCATCCATTCAGACTTTTCACAGAGGCACTTCTTATTTTGATGTTTTCTATTTTCACATTCCGTCAATACTTTTATGCAGGTAAAGGGCGACAACAAAAGCAGAAATCGCTTCAAGCCTTCTCGACAACTGATTACTTCTCGCGACATATATGATAGTCGCAAGTGTGAAGCAGCTGCCTGCGACATCAAATTAATTCTCGAACACTCGATTCATTAAAATGAAGAAATATGGAGTCAAAAAAACCTCCTGCTTCTGACACCCTTCTTTTTGTGCGCCATTTGCAAAGCTGCCACTCACACAATCTCACCAGCAAATTGCATCTTCCTGTCAAATATTTGCGTCGACACGCACTTCCAGTTACGGTATCACCTCGAATAGAGCTGCTAGAGGCTCTATTTTTCGCGGTCTCCTAAGAATGGCTGCATTTCGAGGAGGATTGCGGAATTCGAGAGGGGGGTCAATTTTCCAAGAGATCTCAATAGGAGCTGAGACGCAAAAACAGGTGATACCTCTTCATGAGGGTGTGTTGCATCACAGTTCATGAAGGTTGTATCTGAACGTGTTTCTGTTTACAGTAAGAACTAGTTTAACAATAATAAATAAGGGGTGCGGGAGGAGAAGCATATGAGATATAAGAGTGTGAGAGTTTTTTTAAACAAGAGATCTCGAGGGCTGCCAGGGCGCACAAATAGGTTCACGAGCGAGTTCTCGCGCATCCTTATTATGTCGGTACATCTTTATGTACACTCATTCACATATGCCAAACTTACATATATAAGTCGTTTATCGTCTTTTTTCTCATCATTTCGTAATTTGCTATCTTACTTTTTTGTTGTTCAACTAAGCAGTCAGAGTTTCTACTATCATTGTTCCAGTCGGACTTATTTGCACATGCTCGGAAGGCTAATTCGTGGTAGGCTAGCTGGTCCAGGATGACCAGTGTCAACAAATGTCGAATGCTGCCATCCCTCATTACCGTCAAACTTTGGTCGGCCATATACAATTTGGCCTTGGTAGCATTTGTGCATTCCATCTGACGCTGAAGGTGAGATTTAGGCGGAATACTAGCTCCCCATAAAGTGCTACAGTGATGACTAACAGCTGCTCTTTATTATGGATCACTGGGACTTAGTAAGCAAGAGAAGCCTCGGAGGTAAACTGCGAAATCAAGCAACGGTTATGTTATAAGGTATGATGAATCCACACGATTTTGTACATTAAATGTTGCATTGGCTTAATGAGCGTTCTCACGAACCCTCCTTCCCCGTGCTTGTTTCGGTATCGACAAAAGCAGCACCACTACTGCAAGTCAACGCTGAGCCTTAGAAAACGATCAGCGATTATGTGGACGAATGTATACATGAGGTGTCAATATTAGCGTTCTTGAGTTCTTGAGTCTTTAAAGGATTTCATTTACGTACTGAAAATAGCCGCGCACTGCACCTGCTGAAAACGTCTTTGATACGATTTTTGTTTAGTTCGAGTACACTCAACGATACAAAAATCCGACAACAAAACACAGCATTCACAGGCTGCCTAATGTGTTTTCTGGTGTAGAACAGTGGGAGGGGATGGGTGAGAGGCAAAGAGGGGAAGGACAAACCGAGTGGATCACCCAAACGGGGAGATATGATGAAGCAAGGAAGGCCTCCAGAAAAATTTTTGAAAACGATGACGATATCGCCATACACTAGAGAGCACTTTTTACTGTTTGTCGACGAGATAAATTGGAGCATCTTATGATAGCTGGGTCCCCGAATGCACTTCGTTGTTCGCCAGCGTGAATTTCTTCAAATACTCCGACGTCAACAACAGAAAACATCTTCAACGCATTATGAGCATTTCCGGAAGAGATGTGACGTAAAGCTGAGGTAGGCTGGATGGTACGTTCAATGTGATAAGCTTAGACTACAGCTGCGAGCCACATTAAATTATGGCGCTCTTCCATTCGGCAACCGAGCGCGCGGAGTGCCCGCCCTATCGCGCTCATTGGTCGCATCCTATCCATCCACTTATCCCCTCATCAACGCCCTATCGAATTGCGAATGTGCTGAAAAACCATCTAAACCCATAGATAAAGATCCTACTAGATGCCGGTAAAGGATACCGAATTTCTGGAAGAATCCAGCTAAAATTCTGAGTATTTCTCTATGGTTCAGGGGAGGATGGTACTGTAACTGATCCAGGTTGGCGATCCCTTCTAATGGTGGTCTCACCTGGCTTTTTTTGCACCTCACAATGTTCAAATGCTATCACACCCAGTTGTTGGCCTAGGCTTGAAAACAGAATTTCGAATCGTGCCTGACATCATCATGGTGGGTGGGGAAAAGTTTAGCCAATTTGAAGCATTCTTCTGTTATCGTGACTTGCTGATTGTCGGCTTATAAATGCAATAAAGACATTTCAATGCTCACATATCAGATGAAATTTCTGTTTTTATGAATCCAGGCTTAATTATGAGTGTAATCTTTGTTGACTGTATGGAATTCCTACAAGGATTTCTCGTTTAAAACAGTATGACACGGACGAACCTCGGAGATTTGATCATAACTAAGGTGCGATAACAATGCCAAGAAAAGCAGCTCATTTACGATATATAACTAAAGTCAAATAAAGAATGATTTATGAACGTTGACGTTAAGGTAAACTTAATCGTTCGTAATGCTTAGACGTTCACATTCTCATTCATAAACTACTTTAAAATTTTTTTCGCCTGCTTTTACTTTTTTTTTAAACATGTTTCCGGGGATTTCGTTTACGTTTTTTCGTTACTTTCTTATTTACTTTCAACTTTTAGAATACAAAAGTGGAAAGTAGCTCGCCACCGACAAGTCGACAAGTAGCGGAAAATTTTGAAAATTTCGATAAAATTTCAAGAAAAACCTGTTAAAAGAAAAGAAAATTTCCGGTGTCTAGCAATTGAGTATAAAATTGAGAGTACTTTTATCTAGCATCTAGCAATTGAGAGCTACTGAAAAACTTCTTTTGTGGGGCATTTTCACAGCTTAAACATTAACAGTCGTAGCATGCTAAATTTGGAGCGGAAAATAGCGACCCTCAATCTGAAAGTTCGTGACCCGGAAAAATTGGCCAGAAAACGGTGACTCGCAAGGACTTTCAAAAAATGGAAGTGGGGGTGGGGGTACCCATTTGCGGTTAACACGTGAGTTTCTAGCTCTTACCTTAAAACATTTTTAAGGAACTGCAAATGCATGTCCAGGCAATAGCATAATATGCGCATTTGCGAATCCACCAATCCGATCAACCGCTTTCATAAATTCGAAAAGAAATTCGTAGCAGAATGCGAATCCAGCAGTGCTGTGGGGTAGGGGAAGGACGGAAACAAAGATTAGCCGTTTGAGGTTAGGTAGAATAAGATGTAAGGTAAAGCATTCATTGATTTTTGAAGTCTTGCGTACTATTCTTCAAAACTGAATGAAAATGAATATTTAAGAATGGATCGTAAGTCTCAAAACTGGTTTTTGTTTCTTTAACACTGATAGTTATAAGTTTTTAGGATAGCAAGTTTACTAAAGCTTCTAAAGAGGCAAAAGATGCAAAAAGGTGTCTTTGAGTGACGAATCGTGAGCGAAACGCTCAATGTTCTATGGAAAGTGCACAATTGCTGAAGGGTCGATGAAGCGAGGTCTGCAGCCACAACATTTTTGAGGCATGACAGCACGAAGAAAATGAGAATTCCTCTCACTTCACTAACCCAAACAAATGATTTAACCGAGTCATCCTCAAATGCTCTTTACGAAGGCGATGATTAGCGTGTAGTTCTGAATGGGAACATTTTAAGAGTTCGTTGCATGTACAGCAAAAAAAAAAAAAGGTCACAAGATTATATGACCTCTACGCGTAAGTTCTACATCTTTTTAAAACTTACTATGCACGACTAGAATTATACGCCTCAAACCGAAAAAAACTGGGCAATGCTTAAGTCCTCAGTTCAAAGTCGAGGATTAGTTGCACTAGACGGCAAAGAAAACCTTCAATTTCAGCCAATTAATCACCCAAAATGAAAACAACTTTAACTACCCGTGATCTGCATCGATGACTTACTTCCATCAGCTGAAGTTCGCTGGAAAATTTACTTTAGAAAATCTCCAAAATTAACAGCACTTTTGCGCTACGCAAATTTTAGTTTTTCTATAGTGGCCACTAGAAACATTCCGCTAACAATAATCGCCCCAAAAGTTATTTCAGAATTTGTTTGGTGGTTTAAAGCTTACAAAGTAAATTTTTGATTTCAAAAAGCACCTCACGCACAACTCGCAATAATTTATTGTACCCTGCAAAGTTTCCGGTAGGGTGCTGCGCAATCATGCGGAGTTTTTATGTAGTTTAGCTGCAGCAGAAAAAGCCAAATCGAATCAGTCGAGAAGGCACCATTTTCAAGTAGCCAGTTTTTTCAGTGTCCATACGCGCAATACCAGTGTTGGTAGGCGGTGCAGCAAAAATATTTCTCAAACCGGTACATTTATATGGGCATACGAAGAGCTTTCGAAAGCACCATGAAACGTTCTGCTGACAAGTGAGCAAGTCGGGCTTGATCTTTTACTCCGTAGAACGCATCAGGACTTTGCTTGAGAGGGAAAAAAGCTCGAAAAGAAATAATTTTCGACATGCCGACACCATCGTTCTGTATCAATGGCCAATACGGAAAATCATTGCGTAAGTGTTAAAAAGTGCCATTACGTCAGTGTTAGTTCCGTTCTTTAACTGACTGTAACATGTAAGAGAAATGAATTATGTGTATTTAAATGCGTTCAACAACCTAAATTTATATCCATTATTTCAAAGGCTATTATTACTTTCCTGCTAACATATTGACTGTGCACCTCACCGAATACCATGCTAACTTATCGTCCCAGTTTTGCACGCCTAACAAATGTGGCTCGATAAAATGCAACGAAACGTGTTCCTATAATAGAGGCAGTCGTTTATGTCGATTTAACCGAGGAAATGTCAGTGGATGAGGTGGTAATAATTCTTTGGCGCATGCCGAACGTAGACAGCATGACGTGCCATCTCCGTCATTTCGTTTCAGTCTTTAATGAAGTCTTCACAGGCAATTTCTTGCCGTCGAGTTTGCCTAGCAGGAACGCGAAGAAAAAAAAAAAGAGCGCAAACGAGTTGCTTTGCGAGCGACATTTGTAACGATATAGAAAATAAAAGTGTTGCAGTAATGGGTATTCTCATCTATCAAAAAGTAAATGTACGCTTTGTGCTGCATTATAATAAACCATGGCATAGTAAACCATGGCACGATAAACAATGGTAGAGAACAGCATGTCCAACAAAACGGATTTCTAGAAAGTTGTAAATGAAAGTTCGTTGTCGTTTTAGATTAAAAACCATTTTACAGCAGTTTCCTTTCGGGAAAAAATGGTATATTGCCATCCATCATTTGTAGGAAGCGTTTTTGTTGCCTAATATTTTTCGAAAAAGGTCCCTCGGTACAGTCGATGCAGAGTAAAAAAAAATGCATCCAGTTTTTTCAGCTTGTTTGGTTCAGTCAGTTTAGCTGTTTACAGGATTTACTCAACAACTTACGCATTATGAATTAAACGATGAAGTACAATATCTATATTTCCCACCAACCTCTTGTTTTCATGAAAGCTGCTGCATATAGCATTCTTCTATCACCTCATCTCTCTCTCCCCATTCCAACCCTCTACTCTCTTCAGCTCTACCGGCTGAATCGATCGCCGTGCTAAGCTTTTTGGAAGAGACGAGGGAAGTGGGGAAGGGAGAAGGAGGAAGAGAGTACCATCAAAGAAGTTTTAAACAAGCAGAAAAACCTGAGGTGAGTGCACAGGTAGTATTTGAAATTCTGCACTGGCAAGTAATACTTTACATATTTTTTCCTTGTAAAATTTCGCCGTCTATAATTCAAAACTTTCGTTTCAACGTTACTTAAGAGCCAGGTACGGTACACATCCACAGCAGTCTTATTTGATCACTACAGCTGAGGATGTTCCCGATTTTAATATTCCAACGCCCATGTTCAATCGGAAACAACGAATTGAGCTTGTACTAGAACTGGATGGTCGAAACGCGGACGGTTAGTACATATGTTGATTCTGCTACAAACGAATAAGTGTTCCTATGAAGAATCATTCTCCACTGTTTGGACCGTAATATAGTAATCATACTAGGGATGCTGCCGCATTCGAAGGACCAATGACTGCTTTGGGACCAATCACATTGTTCTTTGCCGATATGTGGTGTCCCCATCAGAACGAAATCCCATGCACGGTTAGCTAATGTCAACAAGTTTTCATCAGCCGTGCAAGTTTCTCACACCAACATACATTGAAACTGAGCTGTAGCGACATGTGAATGTGATTCGAGAAGAAAATTCTCCTTTGCGCAATAATCTCTAAGCGATCAAATTGCAAAAATATTTTGAAACGTCGACCAGCCACTACAACCTCTCTTGTCTAGCCTTAATAACAAACTAATAGCCTCTAATTTCGGCGTATGGAGAAAGAATTCACCTCTTTCCATATTACTTTCCACTTATGGGATTTTTCCGTCCATCCGTGCTCCGGCGATGGCACATTTCTGAATTCACAATTAAGATTCTTAATAGAAGTATGTTCAACTAGGCTGTAACCTTCGTAAAAGACAACCAGTGTGACAACAAAGGCGTGGAAATAACGCTCGGAACGTTCGCTAACAAGTAATGCATGAAAACATGCAGGTACGCGCACCCACAAAAATGTTTGCCTTATATGGCATAATACCGCGTATAATGAACAATGTGCTTGTTTACTGAAATTCAATCTGCGTTGGTCTATTTGCACGCTGCACGCCAATTACCGCACTTTTCCAACAAGCTTGCCATAACGTAACCAACAGCCCATTATAAACATTGTCTGCACTCAGAAGTCGAAGAAACTCGGAGACATTAAGCGCTTTAAAAGTGGGAGGAAAGGTAAGTCGGCAACAAACTATCATCGGGGTGAAGAGAAGCATAAAGTCGAAGAACCGCACATCGGACAGAAAAATCGAGAAGAGGAAGCCCGAAATTTTGGGACCGCGCATCACAATACTGCAAATTGTTTTTTGGACAATATCGGTTGTCCACATGTTATCTCATTCGTATGAGCGTTTTCAAAACACTGCATCATTTTTGGCGTTTTCATTCGTTTAAAACGCGCCACTTTGTTACACACACATAATAGCAGAAGAATTTAAATGTTGTGTTTTTTTGTTCGGAACATTTCTGTCTCTGCGCATGTGAATTTTTAGTGGGAACTCCGTTAAATGAGACAACACGATGAATAACCGCTTCGAATTATCGAAGCATGCCTTGATAACCCAAGATCACATCAACCAACAATAATTTCTCCCTTGTATTTCCTAAATTCTCTGGCACCACACTCTCATTTTCTTTAAAAAAAAATGGTTTAAATTGTTTAGCAATGCTTCAGGCAGCCTTTTGAAAGGATGTTAAGAGATTGGTCAGTGCGATTCTAATCTAGCTTATGCCTATGAACATCCTTATGACGGATAGCATAATTTAGATCAGCGCAGTCAATATTCCTCCTATATCTCTGACCGGACAGCTTTGGTGAAGCCTACTTTAGTGTAGTTCAGACTTCGGCTGATAACGGTTTATGTGGCGAAAAGTGCAAAAAGGTGCCTGAAGCCAAAAGCTCGAGGAAATCATTCACTATCGAACCAAATTGATGACTGCGGGTAGCAGTCCCACCTGTAGACATAGTTTTTACCGGCTTACACAATAATTCATAAAAATGTCTAAAAATGACGTATTTGGAAATATGTAAATGAAAGGAGTTAATAGAAAAGCGAAATGATATTGAAGGCAATAGGAAGCACTCAGTGATGTGGTGGGTGTGAGGGAACGTCGTCCTGAGAAGGACTAGCTCATTTCGCACACATTCAACAACAACCGAATTAGGCGAGATTGGAGTGCTAGCGCAATGGGAATATTTCATGAGAGCCTATGAAAATCTTAGCACATTCGACGTACACCCACAGGTTTACACAACGCTAACCAGCAGCTTTCAAAGCTTATCGATAAGCAGCTCATCGAAACACATTGAAACATATCGTCTCAACAACTCATTGCTGCTCGGTTCAGCTATCATTAAAATCCTAGCAAATCCGACTGGATCTTTCAGCTGAAAGAGTTAAACTAAATCGTCGTACACGAAACATATCCGCATATCATATTTTACATGAATCTTATTAAGTAATAGTCGCATTGAACAGTGTTATAAGGTAGGCAACGCTGTTCAATGCGACTATTACTTAGTAGGATTCGTGTGCCGATACGTGCACAAATGATGTTTGCCCAAATGGTCATACAGTAATGAATCGAGATCAGCAACACGTCTCTTACATCGTTGCCCACCCTTCCAAATCATGTTTTTTTCAAACGAAAACACATTGGAAAGTATTTTTTGATGGAGTTGGACGCATCATTCCTGAAAATCTTGGAGCTGCTCAGTGCACCTTTTATTCTAATGCAGTTGATGTGCAAAAGAACTGAAATTTCTGTGCATTTTCATCGAACTAAGCGATTTGTTCCCTCATGTAGAAACTTTCTTGCGATTCCATTCTTAATCGAATTTTTAATCTACAACCACAAACCTCAGCGATGTTTTGCGAGCTTTTTTCATGCCTAAATGATGCAATACATTGTTGTTGTTTACCCAAATGGTCATACAGCGTTGTGGGTGATTATACTTGCTGAGATGTAAAAGATGAGAGAGGGTTGTTGCTTGGAGTGGGTCAAATGGAGGAGTATAACGGTCTTATTGTTCGACAGAGTAATTCCGAATGAGTTCAAGTCAAAATCGTCATCAGTGATGAACCATCCAGAAAGCATGTGTTGGGGGCACAGATGAAAACAACCGTATGAAAACATGCAACAAGAGGTAAACAAATCACTGTGATGTGCTCAAATTTTTCAGCTTTTATTATAGCGAAACTTCTTCAAATTTTTGCCATTTCTAAATATACGGCCGTATGAATTTTTTTTGGAGGCGGTGGGTGACGTTTTTCGTGCAAAAATAAAAACTGAATTGGCATTGTCATTTCCACTTCAAAGCCACTGATGACGACATGTGTATGCACTAAATTCACAGAACAGGAATCGATGATTGTGCAAAGTGAGAGCGAAGAAGCTTAAAAAGTTAAATAATCAACCTGAGATAATTCATAATAACTTTTAGGTTCGTCAAATTTGTCAAATCAGGTTATGCTATGTCGTACATATTTGTAATCATACTTGCTACGCAACGTTCGGGTGAGATTTTAGGTGAGTGACAAAGAGAGGCGATCGGTTGCTTTTTCCTCCAGCCGGCGATCGCACGGATGCGCTTAAGTGTCTTTTGAGAGATTCAATCTGATATTGGCACCTCTCATGTTCACACATTGCCGTTCCCATCCATTTTGCGGTTCGCCGCTTTGCGTTCTGAGACAGCCACTTCGCTTGAATGGAATCGGACTTTTGCGCTTAAATAGGCTGGTCGAGGGCTGCTTGATTCCATGCGGTCCCTTAAATAACAGCGACAAAAGGAAACCTCGAACGTGTAGCATCACTCTCGTGTAGCATCCCCCAGCCACGCCGCTAAGAATTTCGTAATTTTGCAATTGCTTAAATACGATTTAGCATCAAATAATCAAGGAATAATTCGTAAAGAAGCAAGCACTGAGGAGCAGGTGCGTCAAAAGCGAATGGGCGGAGAAAGGCATCGCCATCTCCATTATTTCGATGCGGCTAAAGTGACTTCTTCCCCTT
>JPKZ01002823.1:97731-108008 GCA_000803305.1 Toxocara canis | reverse complement strand
TAAGCGATGAAACGACATAATAGATGTAGCGAAAGTTTTAAGGTCTGGAAAAAAACCACATCCTTACACGGGTCTCATACAGTTGCTCGTATCACGCTCAAGATGCGCACTCTCTGATGGAATCACGAGTGTTTTCATTTTCGATTTAAAATTCTTCTGAATCTAATTTCCGTCAGTTTGAATCGTACTCCCTCGGACTTCCTCAAATCAACGGCTTCCCTCATCTTTCGAACTCCAAAGATATGGAGGCCGAGAGGAGACGCACAGTGTGAACAAAGCGGTAGCGTTCCGCCTCGAAGTCTGCTCCTATAAGACCACTGCATGAATCCTATCTCAATATTTCCTTTACTTGCAGTTCTGATAAACGACATAGAACTACAAGTGGAAATCTCGGAAAATGTAAGTTCTGCCACCCATAACTGAGGCGTCAATTACGGTGGTGAAGGGAAGGGGTAGCACGGAAGCGGAGATAATTTAATCAGCATCTCTTCAATATGCTAGAAAGTACGTATACAAAAAAGGAGGAATAAGTCTAGCGTTCATGCGAAGCTTAAATGAGTCTAAGCGTAACAGAAGCAGGAGGGATAGGGAAGGCCGGTATAGAAGGTTGAAAAATTGAAATCGTTAAAGTGCAACTGTTTGATATGCAGATATTGAGCAACAGCTGGCTTGGAATAGGTGAGTTTCACGAAGTGCATTCTTAAATTAGCGACCATTTCGATTCTCACCCTGGGAAGGTACATGCATATCGTTTAGACATGCATGCTATTCACCCTGGGAAGGTACATGCATATCGTTTAGACATGCATGCTATTGAGTTTTTCTCGATATTAAGCAAGAGGGTGATACAGCCAGCCAGTACTTCAACAGCACCCGAAATTTTTTAGGTGAAAAATATACAGGTGGTGTAAAATCTATGACGAGTGTTAGAGTATGATGTGAGCACGTAGCTTCCCATAAAATGAATAGCACCCCGACTGAAAAAGCACAAACCCAACGATGATACAGGCGTAATTATCCGAAACTCGAATGTAATACCACGTTAAATTTCGATGTAAAGAGTCGTGGCTCGTAAGGAAACATAAGTTCAAATTAACGGTTGTTAGCAGATGAAGCTCTCTTCCCTCCTCACCATTCCACTATTTTCATATTGCAACAGGTGTTAGACGCGAAAAGAACAGCTTTACGTCCCGAACAAGTAAACGGTAACATTGAGAAGCTTCGAAGACTAACTAAAAAGGATTTTACGCCTAAGACATTTGTGCCAACTCAATGCTAAATGATAACGTCACTTTTGGCACTGCTCCCATTCTGGAAGGTCATTAGGTCAAATATGAAACCAAGCAAAAAAGTGGTAGTTAAGTTGAGGAGAGGTTGAAACGGATGGCAAGCATACGTCATCGGCGGTAGATCGATGCGCTGCGTGAGAGAGGTACACGTATTGCGCAGCGAAGCGAGTATTACGGCGAAACAAGACGAAGTGTGCTGTCAGGTAGGAAGGGATTGAAAACACGATTAACTGGGTGTCAAATCTACCGTGAAATTCCCACCGAAGGGAAAGAGTTGATGCACGATGCACGATCCTCTCTTTGCCTACCTCTTAGTTACACTTCGTTCATTTTCTAGTCGCATTTACGCAAAAGAAAAGAAAACGCTTCATTTGAATCGGTGGTTGTTAAGCTTTTTCTTGGTTTTCCCTTTTTCGAACATATGCCTTGTCAAAGCAGCCATGCTCTTCCGCAGCAGCCAACTAAAAAACGCATTCATGTCTTCATCCGACGAATCAAACAACCGTTACAAATCTTTTTCACCCAAACTACGGGTCGTTACAATGCTCCGCTCAATGTTCTGTTCGTTTACGGGATGCACTTTAAACCCCTCTATTGCGATTTCTGGGTTACAACTTCAACATTTTGCATGGGGAAAGGACATTTCTCCGCTCGAGACGAACGCAATCAGCCTTCATCCCTTTGAGCAGAGGATGGAGGTCGTAAATTCCTCATATCTGCCTATCTCTCTGCCGGTGCATATTATGCTTATTTTCTAGGCCATCGTAGCAAATGAATGCTCGCTGCGTTCGTTTTGTGGCGAAGAAGTGCCATTATTCTAATATCAAATTTCTGTGGGACGAAACTGGAATGCGCCAGAGGGATTTAGTGCTCTCCCCCTATCGTTGAGATATCATAATGGCTTCACTGGATTCGCCTTAAGCGGCAAGAGTACTTCTTCTCTTCGAAGGCTTCGATAGACCCACCTGGAACCATGTAGGTGGCGTCTTTCGTAATTTCCTTAACTTTCTCGCTATTACTTTACTTGTCAGTCGTCTCAGTTATCGTCAACAAGGCTCAGGGGCGAAACGTTTTTGTTGCGCACGTGTATTTTACCTTTATCTATATACTTCCTTCCATAGTCTTTTTTTTTCTTTAACTCCGCTTCGAACATCGAATGAAACGAGGCGAAACCGAAATCCCATGAACTCTGCGCTGTAAGCTGAACATCTCTTCCGCTCCTCATTTAGATGGGGATACAGGCGGGAAATTAGAGGCAGACCATAAAATCTATAAAGCCCATTGCAGCCCTTTTGATGAACCGAACGGAAGCAAAATTGGTATGTGTAATCCGCAAAGCGAACCACACACTTCCTCTGCTTCCGTTCCTCCTTAGGATATCAGGTAGAGAGGGGGTGCACAATGGGAAGAGGAGGGTGGGAAAGCTGCACACTGCAACGGTAATTCATTTAGGAAAATGAAAACAAAATCGAGAATCGAGACATCGGGACTACACGGGAACCGAACGTTCTCCTCCACGGTGCACATCTTTAGATGTCAAAATCTTTCTCTCTTCTTGTTTCGGTAATGCCCGGTAAGACCTCTGCGCACGGCTTCCTGCAGCCGTACGACATTCGCACTTCTTGGCACGCTCCACGGATTTATTTTGGCAAACAAGAAGCAAAGTCACGCGAGTGCGAACATGCGGATTGACAGACGCATGCAGAGAATTTGGCAATCGAGGACATTCAGCTTGCGGCATAAGAGCTAATTTTTTCCCGCTCTCGAAAGCTTTTATCGTTGTTCTCACCTCAACCCGAGTGTTGTTCTTGCCTTCAGTATGGGCAACTACCATAGATTTCAGAGCCACCTGATTCAGTNGAGTTAAGAACTTCGTATTGCAGCAACTGAGTAGTCTAATTGTAAAGCCCCGTAAAAGGTGTCATAGAAAATTTAGAAAAATTCTTCTTTCTAACAGTCACAGGTGAAAGATTGGGCTGTCTTCATCAAAGGCTAATGAAAGAGTGGGCCACCAAATTCAAACGACACGATGATTCGTTATCAGAAAATGCCGTAACATTAAATTTTAAGCGCCGTTCATAAGGGATTCAAAATGATTGCCTTAATTAATTTGGCTGGTCGTCATTAAACAAATTAATCATAAATGAACCTGTTTTATCGATTAAATGACACTGTTATTTGGATTTGTACAAATGATGCACTGCGTCCAGTAGGCGCCCTTCTCAGTAGAAGTTAGCTCTCAACAAAGATGCTCTCGTTCAACCTTTCATTGCATCGATAAGATGCTTCATAAACTTGACTGTTTCACGAAAAGAACGTACTTTACAACCTTTCAAGTGTAGCGCAGTGGGAATCTGATTCGTAAACGGATTAGACTTTCACTTGCACCCTATGTAAAAGGCTGTGAACCTGTCTGATCTCGACAAAAAAATGGCTAAAAGAAAACATTATGAAATGAAAATGTACGGTCCGTATGGAACGAGAACGCTTCTTCTGTTCGAGGCTGTATAAGTTGCATAAAATAGTGCCCATTACATACACTGACGAAAATAGAACATTAAATACTAAACATTAATGGGAACGCGAATGTTGTTGCAGATACCCTCGTCAGAACGTCTAGTTTTAACGAATAAAGAACGCTGATACAAACAACAATAACTACATTTTTAAGCTCGAGCAGCCTAACTTAACATAAATCCTCCTCAGCATTATATAACTTTAACAGTTTTGGTGCCTAGCGCTTGATCGTACCCACCGAACATAGGTACAGACATAACAAATGAGATCATAAAACAGCATGCGTTAAATATGGCAACTATTTTAGAGGCATAATGGACAAGCAAGCAAAACGAGACCCAGCCACTCACTTACTGCGCAAATTACTGCCCTCAAAGCGATTACGAATAATATGCGGAAATCGAAATGCGACCCAAGCACACTGCGGAGCGCCATCGACGATGTAGAATACGGACGATTTGGGACGAAGTGCGCTCACTAAGTATTTTTTTATTTAATTGGTAAGCGCATACCCCCAAAAAATTTAGTGCGCTTTCCCAACATATCCTCTTGTTCAGATTCATCTGTGTAGATAGATCTCAAGTTTTTTAACTTTTTCTGAACGACAACGCCAACATAACTTGCAGTTATGGAAAGAAAAAAAAAACATCTGAATAGCGTCATCAAATGCTCTTTTGCAGACTGTTTAATTAACCGCTGGAATTCACTTCCTGCCAAGGTTGTCGGTGTTTCAACACTTTCCTATTTCAAGAGGAGGCCTGGTAGACTATCGACTCCCCAGCTAGCGCAAAACTGCCTCGCCTTATTCAGTTATATTTGACTTGCAATCTCTTGTGCCCTCTGAATATGTTCCTTTTGTTTGTTTTTTTTTTTCACCTTTCTTTGCAAACTTCGTTTCGCCTCTTTTATTTCCAAAAAGGTTGTCTCGCCTTTGTTCATTCTTTTCTCTTCAATGTTCTATTTCAACACGCACGTCAGTGTTCAGTTCTCGAACTTTTGTGTGCTCTTTCCGTTTACTTCCTGCGAATAAAGGCTTTTATTATTATGACATCTCATTACTTACGAAAATAACTTCTGTTTTATGCGAATAAAAAACACAACGTTGTTGCAGTGTTATTTGCAGCCTCTACTCAACTAATTACAGTATGCACCTCATGACAGCGATTTGTAAAATCAATCAAATTGTGACATCTGCTACATTTATAGCAAAGGTTACATTTATAAGAAAAAGCTTCCACCTGTTTTAACAACAAATCAGGCAAACAAATAATGCCCGCCACCTTGTTGCTCATAAGTCTTTCTTTGATGTTTTTAATTTTTTCAAAATCTTTTTAAACTTCAGTGTCCTAAATGAGGGAAGATCTTCGCGATCGAATAGAAACTCTTGGAATGATCCATGGGGGTTGTGGAAAGAGTCCCACTCATATCCCATCTCCGCTTCCGCCCTAGCACATAGCGAATTGGGTCGTTGCAACGATCCAGTAGCACAACGACCACACACTCTGACGGCACCTGTGAATCAGGGGTTCCCAGTTTCGTAATTGGTGTTGTGCGACTGACTTCGAATAATTTAATGGTTGGATGTAGAGTGGAAGGGGCGTAATGTTCGCCTCCCCCACTCATATCCCATCTCCGCTTCCGCCCTAGCACATAGCGAATTGGGTCGTTGCAACGATCCAGTAGCACAACGACCACACACTCTGACGGCACCTGTGAATCAGGGGTTCCCAGTTTCGTAATTGGTGTTGTGCGACTGACTTCGAATAATTTAATGGTTGGATGTAGAGTGGAAGGGGCGTAATGTTCGCCTCCCCCACTCATATCCCATCTCCGCTTCCGCCCTAGCACATAGCGAATTGGGTCGTTGCAACGATCCAGTAGCACAACGACCACACACTCTGACGGCACCTGTGAATCAGGGGTTCCCAGTTTCGTAATTGGTGTTGTGCGACTGACTTCGAATAATTTAATGGTTGGATGTAGAGTGGAAGGGGCGTATGTTGTCGAAGGAGGATGTATCCGGTACCTGTTGATGTGTTGTAATTAACACCTGAGATGTTTTATTTTGGCGTATTTGTATTCTGAGCAGTTGAAATGCTGGATTTTTTTAAAGAAGCGTAATAGACTCTAATCGGTGATTGAAAAAACCGTCTGGCATTTAAAACGCTTAGAATGAAAATTATTTTCAACGCTTTAATGAGGCATCTAAACAATAAGGTGGAGGCATTATTCATAGCTTGCAAATGAAAAGTCAGTTTGCATGGTTTTCGAGTTGTAAACTAATTCACATTGTATTAAGTCAAATAATAATTTTTATGTCGCAGTGAAAAGCGTATCCGTGTTCTCCATCCTTTCATATGTTTTTATATTTTTTTTCATCGCATTTTAAGTTCTATTACCATTTAAGTTCAGTTCGTTTAATTCAAGTTCAGTAAGTTCCATTTAAGTTTATCCGTTTTTTAAACTCTCTGAAGCCTTTTAGAAGTTTCTAGCATCGAATTTTAAGCTTCCTAAATGTGTTCTTTAAATTGTAATGAACTCCATTAAAGTTTTAGATATTACAGATATAATTAGACGATATCTGAAATAATTTACGCTGAAAGACTTTTTTCCGTCTTCTTTTTCTAACGTATTGACGCACTTTGCTTATTGTTTTGAAGATAAATTAGCCCACAACGGTTGTGCCGTCATCGACTTGAGCGCACAAGGTCTCGATAAGAACGTGAATCATTCACCAACCGGTCTAAACGGTTTGAACGGAAGTTATCTTTCACCGAGCTTCAGTCTCTCCACTATCGTCAAACGCGTTGCTTGCGTAAGCGAACACGTTGCCGCAAACAAACACGTGCGTGCTAGGAAGAGAACTCAGGAAATAATGGATTGTCCGGCAGCAAAACCGCAGTATAGGAGTGGACCAGTGCTGCATAGTTTTTTGTTTTTTTTTTTTAATTTTTTGAAATGTCATATCATACATTTGCTGCATTGCATTTCAACAATCTGTGAGTTCTGCGATAAGAAGGAAGGTGCTTATCATGGACCGTTTTCTAAGGCTGCAGGAAAGCGGAAACGTAATATAGGTGTGTCTACTACCTTGTTTATCTTTCACGTATTTTATGTTTAATTGCGTTTTGGCGTCTTAACAATAGATTTGTGCTCTGCAGTTTAGATCTGCTACAGCCTTTGCTTTCAGATTTTCTGACATAGGGGGCATATGAGCCTTTTCGATTCCAGGTAGTGAGCAGCCTCACTACGGTCAAATATGAAGGACCGTCTCGCGGAACTGCAGCGGGTTCGTTTTCCTGTTTCATCATAGTATAGGCAGTATTCTAGTTGTGGAGCAGCCGTTTTATTCACATTTGTTCTCAAGCTGAGAGTTGTGGCACAAGTCGCAGAGCTGAGCTGAGCACTTACTTGACCATGGTGAAGTGATATATCAGTAGGGAGGAAGACAATGGTACAAGGGAGCATCGGGAAGAAAATTAAAATTAGATCCGAAATCGATGCAGGTTGGGAAGAAATCGAAGAATTAACAAATGGTAAGCTCGTCTGTGCTCATATTCGGTGTACTGATGGGCATAAAATTGGATGGAGCAACTTACGAGAGCGTGATCCATCCTTGTTAGCAACTGTTCGTCTTCATTAACTGGATGTTTACCGTANTTCTCTGCCTAGATCCTTCCCTCGGAAATATTGTGGATAAGACCACCAGCCAGCAAAGCTAGAAAATAAGTCCTCCCTCCCCCTTTCCTGTAGAAAGCCGTGAACTTTACAGTCTGGATAACCTAATCCGGGGCAGTGTGACACATATTTTTCTTCTCCCAAAATCGCAGTATGTGTTTCCTTGGTGTTGCGTCAGTTAATTGTTGAACCGGTCTCTTCATAAGGGGTGAACGTACACAACAGGGGCCAGAGCTCGATGATAATCTCGGCGCTTTGTTGGGCGCTCGATAATTTTGCACTTTAGCAAACAGTATTTCTTGCAGTTACTACGGCAGTTAACACAATTTTTTTTGCGTTTATAAGGTTGCATTGCGATGTGTATTAGAACTGATCAATTGAAATGCATTTTTACTGTGAATGAGTCCGAAATCATTGACCGGACGTTGGATGCGTTCGTCAAAAGTGCAGCCTGTTGCGTTGACTGACCGCAGCAATTTGGTTTTGTTGCATTTTTTTGCTCTTTCGATTTGAACCGATTATCAAAAGTCCAGGCCTAATTAAAAGTCGAGCAGTTGCATTCACTGCAGTCGCAACTTGCGATGCGATGCGAATTTGTATGCTGCATGAGTCATTCATTTGTTTCGAAAGTTTTGCCTTTCGCCGAACTCCTAGATTAAATCTACCGCTCTACTGTATTGTCGAAATGGCTTTGACAATGCAGTCGGTAAGCCTGTGCGATACGACGAAATCAAAAAACAATGCAAAACAATCGAGCAGTCAGTGGTCGAACTGTGCGAGATCGTTAACCGAAACGAGACAAAGATCATTACGCTAATGAATTTAGGAGAAAAGAGAAACGAATCAATCGGAAAATGGTAGTTCGGTAATTTTCTTTAGCGTGTTCTTTATTTGCTTTAATTTTTGTGACTGCGTTACGAAGACTGCCGACTGTGATTTCTTTGTAAAAAACTGATGTTTTAATGGCCGTACAAGTATTGCACTAAGTAATCTAACTAGCGTAATATACACTGGAAGGGCTTAAGAGGTAATAAAACGAGGTCGTATAGTTCATTCTATATATAAGATCACTGGACAGGCGCTATTATGCTGCTTCATTGTTTTAGCAACAAAGACGACAATGTGCGCGTGACTGTGAATGTAGCGCGCCAGACTGCAGGACGACACAGCTGATTACGCTGTTTGAATTTTTTCGCGGCGAAATCCGATTTTTCATTGGTAAGTATTCCGTGGAAGTTGTCGTTACTAAAGAAGCTGCTTTTGTTCCAGAAGGCCGACAAGGGCGGAACGCTATCCGATCTGCACGACAGATTGATTGAGGAGCAGGCCACCGAAGAAGAGGCCCGTCTTCTTTCGAACGACCACTGGCACAGCGTTGAAACGGTAATCACTTCTTGACTTTGAGAGTAAATTGTTGTGCTCATTGAAGAGGGATGGGTTAAACATTGGAGCAGTTTTTTTCCACCCTGAACTACAGTTTCACTTTTTCCGTTTTTCGAATGTGAAGTTCACCCCTCCTATTTCTGCTCTTAATTAGACGACGCCCTTGCTAATTTACGGATTTCTTTTCTCTTCTACGACTTACCGTCCACGAATAAAAAAGAAATCAGCTTTGGATTGCCGCTACCTGATTTCATTATGAAAGGAAAGACATTTGAATTAAATATCCGAATTTAATGTTGATTCTTGCTTCATATAACAACGGAAGGTCGTTTTTTGGAGTGTTTTTTTTTTCACATCTTATTAGTTTTTGTTTCTTCTTTGCAAGCTGTTTTTTCTTTTGCTTTTCTTGAGGCGCTAAGTTAACTCATGAATTGCCAAGGGTCTTCAAGGGACCTTTCCCTTATCATCCTTCCCGAAAAGATGGAGTTAAGGAAGACTGCTGAAATGTTCAATTTGTCGATCTATTGCCGGAACGCTACGCTTACCGCAATTTTTAGCTGAATAATATTTTCAGTTCCTGTCGCGAGTGAACGCTGTGCTGAGTGATCTACGCGATATGGAGTCGTTGCTAGAGGAAATAAAAATAAAACACTCGCAAATACTTATCGAACCTGGAGTGCATCCACGTATGTTATCTTCATGGTGTTAACGAAACACCATGTTACTGCAAACGAATATGGGTCAAGTATGACTGCGTCCAAAACAGAATAACCAGAATTGAGTAGTAGTATAATATGCGTCCAGAATAGCATAGTGTGACTGCGGTCCGAGTCCAGAATCTAATGCTGTCGCAATCCGAGTCGAAAGGTGAGCGGTTTGGGCATAGTGGAACGCAGTGATATTTGTTTAAGAAGTAATTATTGTTTGGAGAAATGGGACAAGTCAAGGTTTTTGAAGAGTGGAAAGAACAGCTACTGCATCTTTTGCGTAATCACCTGGTAAATGAATCGGTAAGAAAATATTACCTATTGATGTAAAAGTTTAGTGGTTGACGTTTTGAGTTTTCCTTACTGATTTATCGTGGGGAGGGTCACGGCGAGGTTTAAACAGTATGTGAATGATAATTGGTTAGAGATGCTCGTCCTTCGGAATTTTTTCTTCACTAGATCAGGGTTAAACTCATATCCTTTGTAAACTTCGTGTTCGGCTCGTAAATTGATACCCATACTGGGAAAAAAACTGCAGTGATGGAATTGTTCTTTTATTCTAGAGTCATATCAAAATGGGGGATTTTGTTTTCAAAAGAATGAGTCCTAATTTCACTCGCATTTCTTTCATCTCATTATCGTTCGTTTTTGTTGCTTCTCTGAGTTCGCCGCAAAAGCAATTCATTCTCACTACACTGTTTTC
>JPKZ01002823.1:54282-94769 GCA_000803305.1 Toxocara canis | reverse complement strand
GGGGGGGGGGGGGAAGGAGGGAGGGGTTTAGCCTCAGAATTGAGTCCAGCAAACTTGTGGTCGGAGAATTTTACGGCGGTTAAGGGAAGGTGTGCATGTTCCGTGGTTATATTCTGGAGGCCTCAGCTAAACAGTTGAATAGAAATATGATTTCAGGTAATGGCTTTAACGAAAAAATTCCAAAACGCGCTCTTGGCTTTTAACAACGAGCAACTCAGATACAAAGAGAAATGCAAGCAGAAAATAACTTCATATTTATCTCTGTGTGAGTTTTTGTTTTCATCTGACAGCGGTACTTTTGTGATATATATACATATACATATATGTATGTATATATATGTATATATATATATGTATACATATACATATACATATACATGTACATATACATATATATGTACACATGCATATATATGTATTTACATACATATTTAGCAGCACATTGGCCGGAAAGGGAAGAAGGACCTCGACCTACATTTAGATAACATTTTAGAAGTTGGGGCATTATTCGTGGTCGGAGAATGGAGTCACTACAAAACACCAGCCAGGGTTTGCAGTTCAAATTATTGCAACGTTTCGGGAGAGTGGGAAGATGAGTCGAGTTTGAGGGAAGATTTGGTAGGGTGTTAGAATTGGATAATTAGGGAGACACGTAATGTGCTGTTTCATTACTTTAATTTCTTCATCTTATGATATTTGCTTGGGGTTGCTGGACGGTTTTCCATTTTTTCGCACATTTCACTTTTTTTCTGTTATTCTTTTCATTTTTCTGGTATCTTAAAATCAGCTTCACAGCATCGACGGGAAATTATTCATTTTACTTTGCGGTCTTGATGTTAATTTTGAAAGCTTTTGTTTGTTTATGCGCTACAAATTCGCAAAGTGGTTAGTGAAGGTGGCTGATCGGCTGAGATAACTTAAAGACCAGTTATGAAGAAAAAGGAAGTTCGAACTGACAAAAGATTCTCTTGGGCAGATCGAATGGGAGCCACGAGGAAGAAGAAGAGGTCTACTATGTGAATACCTACCGCATCGTTTGTTTGGTCAATTTACTAGTACGTGGGTAGGGATATGGGAAACAACAAGTGAATGTTGATTTGGTAAGCATAGCGATTCTCATTTGCTGTAAACGTGAGTGGTGCTATACTCAGGCTTTCAGTGTGTTTTTATGAGAGCACGCGAGCAGCGAGTCAGGTATGTTCGATTTCGTCCTTTTGAAGGAAGCGGTGCAGACAAATTGAGACGATTGTGTCGCACTCCTTCCCTGCATTCTAGAAGCGTATCACTCATATGGTGCCTTTTAAGAAGACTGTGTATGCATATATACATGGTTTTTCTTCTTAATTGAGCTTACCAACCACCTGAACTTCTTTTCATTTCTACTTTCGGCTGCATCGATTTGAACGCTGGGTTTTTTTTCTTGCCCTTCTCCTTGTTGGGTATTCTCTTTTTGGTTCTTTTTTTCGTATAAGCTCGAGATCCTAAGCTCATCTATGCGCCTCACATATTTTACAGAATTTCCTGGGGTTTAGGAAGCGGGCAGGGGAGGAGGGGGGAGGTGGTGAGAGGACCAGCTATGCCGTCGTGTCGTCGTTGTTCTCGATGTCGTTCGTGATTTGGTGAAATTTTTATTGGTGATGTAGTTATTACTCTTGCACAGTCTTTTTTTTTCCACCGCCCGAGCTGTTCATATTTTTTCCAGTTGTATTATGGTTTTGTTCTGTGCAACCTGTTCTTATCCTGTTTCAACACTAAATTGTTTTGTTTCGGTTTGCAGCGGGTCGTAATATGCCAGAAGAGGACATCGATAAAGCAATAGAGAATGGACAACTTTTTGACTACACCAAAGGGGTTGGTTGCGTTTATTTCTTCATGAATCGGGAACTGATAATCTACCTGTGCTTTGTATTATAACTGGATAGTGAGGTTTTATACCGTCCTGTTGATGTCAGTGTACGCTTTAACGGTGAAGCTTTTCAGGTGGTTAACAGGAGAGATGTGAATGAGAGGAAAATGGGGAAAGGGGGGAAGAGGCGAAAAATATTCGAAATAATAGGAATTTCTTGAAAAGTAGAAAGAGGAGCGGTGAAAATTTCAGTTCGTTTAAGTAACTTCATCAGTCACACAGGCCGATTTCATTAGCGATGGTTTTGGGACTGTCTTTTTACCACTGATGCGTAATATATTTCAAAACGTGATGCTAGATTAGTTGGTGCCATGTGACGTATTGTTTTTGTGTGTTTCACTTTGCAGCTGATATTAGCCCAACGCGACAAGAAAGCTTTATATGATGAGGTGAAAAGCCGGCACGAAGATATCATAAGGCTCGAAGCGAGTATAAGAGAGCTTCATGATTTATTTCAAGATATGTCCATGTTGCTAGAAAGTCAGGTTAGACGTTTGAAAAAAAATATTCTCTGTCTTCCCTATTCGATTAATGTTTTGTTTATTGTTGATCGAAGCTGAATAAGGTTTGTTATAGTGGAGACCCGTTCCCCCTTCGCCTCCCTCCTCCCTTGTTTTGATCATTTACAGCAAGGTTGGTGCATTTTGATACATTTGTGTCTTAAACTTCAGTGTTGTTGCAGACTGGTCGCTCGCATCCCCTTGGTAATCTACTCCTGCATTGGACAGTCAAACAGATGGGGAGGGAGTGCAGATGAGTGCAGTCTTTGCCATTTCTTACTTGATGTGCATTTGCATTTCAATCCATCCGGTTTCATTCGTTCCTTCGGCACGGTAGAAGTATTCCCAGCTCCTGTCCACTCTGTTGTTACGACGTCCTTGATCGACTGTCCCATTCGCAGCAGAAAAACCGTAGGCTAAAAGCTTAAGCCCGAGTATGAATACAAGGCTGTTCAGATTATTAGGTTGTCATTTTGATGAGTAATTACTTTCACTTCCGTCCTTTTTTCCTTTAATGCTTGAGTCTAAGTTGTAGTTTATAGGTGTATTTTAATACATCTGTCCTCCCTCTTTTTGCTTCCCACTTTTTCCTTTATGCTTAGAATTTGATGAAAACGTTGGGGTCTCGATCAGATTACCTGGCCCTGTGTTTCATTCGCATGCCGATTAGTATTTAGTGAAATAACAGATTAGGTAGGCAGTGAACACATCACAGATTCACGGATTTTTCGATTGAATACAAGCTAGTCGGGTCGTAACTGCATTTAGCCGCTGAATTAGTGACAAACCGTAATAATAAGTGCCGAATTTATGCAACCATATAGCCGTAATGGAATATGGTCTGGTCCGCGGCGTATTTGCGTGAGAGAATTGTGGCGTAGGTTTTCAATCACTGATGGGGAATTGCTAACGCAATTTACAAATAGGTTGCTTTAAAAATGTGCCGTTATGTTTCGGACTTTTTTTGTCTGCTGAGTAGAAAATTTACAAGGCAGGTCTATTCAGGGTCGTCGAAAGTTGATGATTTGCGTAACCTCATCGTGTTTCCGAGTTTTTGGTTTTGTTCATTTTTCGTTTAAAACTCGCACGCCTGTCTTTGTTTAATCGTTCTGTGGGTGGGTGTTGTTATGATCTACTTTAAATCATCGCTTAATACAGGCCAGTGTTTGTCAGCCATTTGTAAAGGCATCTGCTCATTCCGGCTATTTTACTTCTGTTGTTGTTCCTCATAACATGTAACTTGAAGTAATAATTGATGTAGTATAATATTTAATAGACTGCTTGGCGTTCTTGTTTCTAGGGGAGCTTTATTGACACTGTAGAACATGTCATGTCTAGTTTCGCTGCAGTGACATATTAGCGGATTTTCGACTCACTGAGCCGTGTTTGTTCCGTTTCATGAAGGAGTGCACAAAGCACCCTGAATTCCCTGAGTGGAAAGCTGAAGAAGAGGGCATCACATTGATGAAGAAAGGATTTCGTCGAAATACAGTTCGCAATTATTGTTTTTGCTTTGCTGTCGTAATTACCCACCGTGATTTTTGAAGCCAGCAACAAACGGATAAAACGCTTATAGGTTGGCAAACGTTGATTTGAATACTTTAATGAGCTTTAGTACTTTGAAATAAGGAAGCTTTGGTTATGAATACACTTTGATGATCGCCTATGTTCAGGGTGAAATGTTGAACCACATCGAACGAAATGTAGAAAGCGCTGTGGATTATGCAACAAAGGCATTTAGAAACGTGAAGCAAGCGAAGGAAATACAAGCCAGTACGAGAAAGGTTGGTTACATCACACATTGCGTATTGTTTTATGGTATAGTTGGTGCACCCCCAAGAGGAATGTGAACGTGCTCGTTTCCCGTTTCCTAGTATCCCAGTTGGCTCAAAGAAAAAATGGAACAGTTTATTTTGGTGCGTTCGCCTCTTTCCATTCTTTTCCTTTTGGGATCCGCTTGTTGGTAAGATGTTTCGTAGCTGATTCGTTGTTTTTTTCACTGTTAAGAAATTTTTTATGAGATGATGTAGCATCTCTCACTCTAGATCATCTCATAAAAAAGACCCATATGAGATGATCTAGCGTTTTCATTTTTTCTTCGTATTTTGCTTTCGTATTGTCTCATCGAGTGTTTTATTGCAGAAGTCACTATGCACAATTTGTGATGTCTTGAGGTGTTTTAGTATTATTTATTTCCAACAACACATTCCTCTCTAATAAAACGTTGGCGGGTGAGTGGTTAGCAGCAGCTTTCGAGTACTAGTTACACTAATGAGAGTTTCCATCAAATTTGGTGACAGATCGTTAGTTCAGTTAGTCCGTTTTCTTTCGCAAAAGAGTTTATAAGTATGCCTGTTAGTTTTGAATGTTTTACTTTTTTTTTCCGAATCGAAGCACTTTCATGCATTGCAGTGTTTTATTTTGTCAGTGTTTTATGCTTTGTTTTGTTTTTGCTTGAAAATGCAATCCCATTCGTTGTCTTCTTAAAAATGTAGGAAAGGGTTTCTTATATAGCCCGATGATGCAGTCATCTGTGTCTTTTTCGTTCATTTCGAAAGTCAGTGAAAATGTCGTTGCATGGCAGCAACTGCAGATATTATATGTTTGATTTTGCCGTTGATTTATTCCTTCAGAGCTCTATGCGGTACATTAGGTCAGGTTTAAGTTTTCGCTGATCGCTTCGTTGCCCTGTATATGTCCTTGTGCCCCTTTTTGATAGTATTGCTCCACTGATTACTGTTCATCCTCTGTAACTTCTTCAAGAACAAAGATGGGGAGAGAAGGAGCAGATGGAGAGAGAGAGAGAAGGCAGATGGATGGATGGCTTACAAAAAGTTACTGTTATCCGTCATATGGTGGGTTGGAAATAGGAGGAATTTTAAGCTTTAGTAAGCTATCACTGAGCCATTTCACTTGTAGGAGAATAGTCGTTTTATCGAATTATGGTATTCTTGAAGTCCAGCTCAGAAGTATTGGTATTTCATTTTTTGTAATTCAAATGGCTGAGGCAGGTGTTTTGCCGAACTGCGTACATGAGTTTATCATTCATTAATTTTGCATAGTATGGCTCAGCAAGAGAGAAAGCTGCAAATAAACGCCAAGGTGAGGAGAAGTTGCATAAATATCGTATGTAAATTCTGGTTTTTAGCATAAGCCTCGCTTCTGCGAAGTGAGCTGAGTGTTTTGATATTTTTCGGTTCAGTCTTTTTGAATATTGCGAAGACGTCGCTTCAAGGCGGCGGATAGGATGAGTCAACCACAACGTCTACGATACTACTGACAAGCATCATATTTACTTAAGCAGAGCATCTGGGATTTTCTATGATCGTTGGATTGAAGATTTTCATTTTTTTGCGACACGTCGATGAAAAGTCATCCGTACTTTTATTTGTAAAGATTATATGCTTAACCGGGTTGTTTCAACAAACACACATGCATTTCATTTTCAGAAGAAGATCTGCATTTTGATAGTGCTCATAATCGTCATTATTCTACTTTTTATTATCGGATCGACGCTATTTTGTGCGTACGTGCCATTCGCACCCCCTTCTGGATAAAAGTTGACCGTTTAGGATGGACACAGAGGAAACAGAGAGGGGTTATTGGAGGTGGTGAGTAGATTAAAAGTTTGTCTTAGAAAATGGAAATTTGCGTTGTAGTGTTGTAAATAATTGATGCGTACTGAAAGCTACATCGAACGCCTTCATCTAAGTGAGTGCAGTCACGTAAATATTTATGCATATAGATGTCTTTTTGCGTGATGTCGATTTCGCGTAGCACTTTCGGTTCTCAGAGTTCTATAATTCCACATATTTTCGCTCTCACGCACAATGTCCGCACCCTGCACTAACTAATTCCCAAAGCTATGCACGACGATCAGCAAATCGCATCGCTGTAACTTTATGGGATCTAAGCCTAAATCATTAAAGAGATAGGGTGCAGTGCCAAGGCATTCTGGAGCTATGTCTTTGCGTTAGTTTTGCTACTTTATGAGTTATTATGGTTGTCGTAAAAGGCGTAAAACCTATATCTCCAACCTGGGGCAACTACAGTTTGCAAGAACCTCTTTAAGTACGGTTTTTATTGCTTCTTCGATTACATATTGCATTGGAACCCCCAACAGAAGCGATCCATTGCTAGTGGCACATGCAGAGGAAGAGGTGAGGTGGGGTGGGTCTCGCAGGTTTATGAATGTTTCAAGCTCCGGAATAAGCTATCTCGCAGGTTTATGAACGTTTCCAACTCCGGAATAAGCTAATTTTCTAGGAAAAAAATTCTTAACGTTTTACCGAAGTTTTTGCACCATCATTGACTAATGCCAGAATTCACGCTTTCCATACTCATTGTATAGGTTCGAATATAAGGAAAAGCGGAAGATTCGTCGAAGTGCTTAAGAAGCATTACCTTCCATCAGCCACTCCGATCCTATCTGTTCGGAAGTTTTCTGTGGAGGCCACTGGCGTCTGCATAGAATCGAACACAAAAGGTGAGATTCATTACGGCGCTCGATGACGAAGGTTCAGAATGAAATATCGAGCCTGAGGCAATTCCCTTGTTGCTCATCGTCTCTCCTGAGCACATTCGTACACACTTTCGTCTCTCGCTGCTGATTAGCTCTACTTATGCAGTCAACCGCTGCCTCTTTCGTCTATGCTTGTTTTGTGGATCAGTCTTGTTACCATTCCACATCCGCACTGGATCACGTCATGTGGATGAGCGATTCTCGTCATGCGCCTACCCTTTGAGAAACTAAACTAAAATGTTCGGCGATCTGCGTTTGGAAGTCAGGGAATTCGGTTTCAGAACCATCTGTTGTAGGTAAAATTTTGCATCACTTTAGTGTATGATTTTATAGCAATAAGCAGTTCTGAATCAGAATTTTCCAATTTTTACTTCTCTTCAGGTAATAATCATGCTTTGGTAAAAGAATCGGATGTTTTTTTTTTCTAAAAGAGGAAGTTCTTTTCATGGAATTGACCGGAAGCTTTGAACTCATCCGAGACTAGATGTCCTCAGAGCAGTTCCTTTCACATTCTATGATGAATTCAGCGTAAATAAATCTCTACTCTCTACTTTGTTTCATATTTACACGGCCTAATTACTGAAAGCCATCGGTGTGCTCAAAACAGTTTCTTTCTGAACCACTCAAAGTGAACAAGCAAACGTTGATTCCGCTCAGCCGACAACTTTCCATTCATTTTGAAAAACTTCAAACGCAGCCGGTGCTTAATTCGTTTTGTTCGCCATACTCTACTTGCTTTGATGAAGTAGGTGAGAGTTGTTTTTTTTTTCTGCATTTCGCTCGCTTCCTTTGTTAGACTGCTTGGCTTTTTTTTCCTTTTCATCTGTTTTTTTCTGCGAATTACCGATATCATTCTTCACACAAAGCTCATACAGTAGAATCTGTAGTCACAACCATAATTCGTTTCGTAACTTTGGTCGAAACCTGATTTGATCGTCACCCGAACCTAATTTCTCCATTGAATTGCATGTAAATACGATTAATTCGTTTCAGATCCCTACGAAATGTCTACAAATACTTTTTTTTAAAAGATTTTTTAAGCACAAAAATAGTTAATTATGAAATAGAATTCACAGTGTAATAGTAAAGTAAATGTAAAATCCTTGAACAACACTGAGGAATCTATCGATTTTGAGAGAGAGAATTCGTATGTTTCAATTAAAAGTAAGCTAACAGTAATAGTATTTCTTAACATATCTAAGCAAAAGAATAGTATATTATAACATAGAATATATTATAACATAGGACTTGGCGCTTGCAAAGCGGAAATCGGCCGCCGGCCGTGTTTGATCGCCACCCGAGTATATGTTCGTGACCAGATCCAAAATTTGATGGATTTTTTGTTCAGAACCCGATTTGGTCGTGGTCAGAAACGCTCGTGACCAGAGTTTCTACCGCACAGTGCAAAACTGATCGAAAATCAAGATTCTGTTCAAAACTACTGGTATGCTTAACAATGGTTTAGTGAAACAGCTATGTATGGTCGTCCCTGTTCACTTCATTCTAAAAGTACGAAATCATTGAGTTCACTGCAAAACGAAGTTGCTTTGAAGATAACAAGGTAGGCGCCTTCCAGTAATTAGATGGCATAAATATGAAACGAAGGAGAGATTTGTTTGCGATGAATTTCTCAACGAATGCAAAAAGAACTCATTTGAAATTAGCTAAAAAGCTTTGGACGAGAGTTCAATTCTTTGCGCAGCAATCATACAAAACAAACTTCCTATCGAATAAATTATAAAAAAAGCGTAAGAAAGTTTTGAAAAGCTGCAAAATATGACTGAAATCGGCGAACGGCGAAAATCGCAAGATTGTTATTCAGAATTCGTTTGCTGCAGCTGAAAATTCACAAATTAGAGTGATGCGAATTTTTAAAGCTTTATATTTCATTTTATTCACTTTATAATATCTGAGAGAAACGGAATGAGGAGAATTTAGAAAACGTTATGAATCAAAGATTGGTAATAGGACGATTTATAACCGTGAAGCAAAGATTGGTAATAGGTCGATTTATAACCGTTCATAACAAATTTTTCACTTTGCTTCGTCGAATAAAGACTACAATAACAAATAGTTTCAGTCTAATTTTCAGCAGATACAAGTAACGACGTTAAATGAAAACGTATATGACACTAGCTCGCAGATCTGCAATAAATTTGTAAAGGTTCGGAGACGAGCGACTTTTTTAATGAAACGTGAGTATGTTTGCTTTTGAGAAACTTACAGCTCGGATATTCTCACCGATGCATTATTAAATATCTTAAGATTATATTGTTATCATTCCCACTGTAGAGGATCGTCCCATTCATTAAAAGATTATATTGGCATAATTGCGTGGAGGAGCATCATTGAAACTAATAGTGTGGTAACTGTACAGAATTAGGGGTCCTTAGTTGCTACGCAGCTATGGTATAAGCTCTACACAGTCATTCCACTCTCCGACCTCCTCTCTCAAAATTTCAATTTTGTGGACGTGTACATGTTGATGCTGTAGATTCGTCACATTTTACGGGACCCAATTTTTTTGAGTGTGGGGGAGGAGCTAGGGGGCAGGGGTAGATTAGCCTGTACCCTGGAACATCAAAATGAGATTAGGAGGCGCCAGGGTAAGAAGTTTTTCACCTCCTAAGGTAAATCGAGCTGAATGAGTGTGTGAACGAAAAATCTTTATTTTTACAATGGGGAATAAAAAGTGCTCAGACGATTATCACTCAAAAAAAAGCGCAGCTAAAACAAATGAGATCAATAATTGCTTTTAGATGATAGCGTTTTAAGCGATGGTTGAAGTGAAAACGGTAAGTGCAGAAAGAGCATCAGGAGGTAGTTTATTCCAGATATGAAAATCTACCAAGAGTTTTTATGTCATTCTTTCTTTTTAACAAATTTTCAGCAAAAGAAAAAACAAAAATCTGTGCCAGAATATCTGGTTTCTTGTTGGTTCTCACGCCTTATTCAATGCGCTACCCTCATCCATATTGTTTGCGTGTAACCGCGATGACAGCATTTAAATTTTTTGAAAGAAACGTTTAATTCACACATACACGCGCACACACAATCATGCACACACACACGCACACACACGCGCGCACACACGCGCGCGCACACGAACACGCATACACACATGCACACACACGCACAGACGTACAAGCATACACACACATGCACATGCACGCTCGCACACACATTTATGCACACAAACGCACATATAAAACGCGAACACACCCGCACAAATTGCATTAGCAAGTTCATCGAATGTTCACTGTGCGTGTTTCTTACGAATGATGTGCTCAGAACGAATTCGTTTCTGTGCACACGAATATAACGTTTCATTCTTAGTATCCAGTCTCAGTGGAACCTAAATATTTTTCAATAATTCAATCCAGTGGGTCATGTTTACTCGTTCATATATGTCAATTTTAATGCAGAATAACAATTTTGATGCAAAACTACTGAAATCAGATCACTGCTCGATCGTGCCGATGATTGACCATTCAGCCAAAGATTTTGTTTTGAGGATTTAGAAAATTGAAAATATACTTCCTCCACCTCTCCACACTTTCCTCACCCACTCCAAATTTCAACTGAATCTCGCCTCCTTTTCGTTATCCACATTAGGCTATATTTCATAAACAATATAAGCTTATTTTCTGCTTCACTTCCTCCCCACTCTGGTCGATACCATCAATGATGTGGTGATTGCATAAAGAAACGCATCTTATGTCCTTTCCCAGTTATTTGCGGGCTTAAAAGAATGACTCGGGAAACGTTTTAATGCGAACGTTTGTGAATAGGAGGCCAGATCAATTGAGGATTTCACTGCAAACTGTTCCATGTTTTTTATGGCGTAAAAATTGACGGTTTTTTCTCAAAAGATCTCTGAAAATTTTATGTTAAATGATCTTTTTGTGGACTGTCGAAGAGTGGGTTGAGGAGCTGTTATATCAATTTTATAGAATCCTGTCTGCTTCGAGACGGCATGATATATGTGA
The DNA here is from genome assembly GCA_000803305.1 of Toxocara canis. Classification (NCBI taxonomy): domain Eukaryota; kingdom Metazoa; phylum Nematoda; class Chromadorea; order Rhabditida; family Toxocaridae; genus Toxocara; species Toxocara canis. Next base: position 83,852 of record JPKZ01002823.1, on the reverse strand, counting down.
AAAAGCGCTCTTGGTCACGTAAACCTCTTAGAGACCTTCGTGAACTAATACTGCAAAATTCACTTTCGTCAATGACTACTAGTGTACCTCTTTGTTCACTATTTGCATCTGGCGCTGCCATTTCAATGGGAAAACGAGCAGAAGGATCTCTCTTCGTCAAAAATTCTGCATCAGCGGAAACAACATCTTTCTGCCTGCCTCCTGCCCTCTCTCACGAATGGATGAAGTGACAACCTCAGTGCGTATCCGTCAATATTATTATTTTTTTCCCACTCTCGGCACTTTCGTTTCGGCCAGTTCGATTGCGACGATACGACTTATAGGCCAGCGTTCGATGCCCACACCTGGTTTTTCTGTAAAGCGGACAACCGTCCTATTCTTTTCAACTTGATAAGGAGAGGAAAGAGTAAAGGAGCGGGAAGGAGAGCCGTCTGCAATTTGTTTCGGTTTGGGGGTCACGTTGGGTGCGGGGAACAGGGTGGTGAAAAATGAAGAAAAAAGGCGCTTTAAGGATCGGACGTGACGTGCATCTTCAGCACTCTTGGTTACAACTGTCTAATTTTTTCATGAAAGTTCGCAAACCAAACAAGGGACGCTTGGTTACTACGCACAAACTTTTGAAGCATGAATCAGCAGGGGTTGAACGATTTGTTCACGAGGTCAGAACTGTCGTCGTGTCAGAGACCTTCATCTTCCTGAAATTTTCGCTTTCGTTGACTCCAACAATGTAGGATAGTCACGTGGACGCCTGAGTGTGCTGAGTCTTATTTCTTCAACGGGGGCAAAAAATCTGCCATGTACAGGAGGCGAAGCGTATGTCCACGAGGTGCGCCATCTTCCTTTCAAGAGATCGGCCAAATTCTTGCTCTCTGGGCGGGCGACGATTAAGTCTACGACATTCGCAGGGTCCCTCTTCATTCTTCCCCTTTCTTCTCCCTCTCCGCATTATGTGGCTTTTCTAGGAAAAAGCACATCAGCTGCTCTAAACAATGGTCGTCTCGAGGCGTCGCTTAAACGTTTTCGATTGCGTTTACTTTTTGTTTCTGATGTGCATCTCGCGCTGCGTGAATCTCTGCGTTGTGTTTATGACGGAAATATCATTTCGTTAATGTGCGGCGAATTGTCGGTGCAGTACGTAATGAATCGATAAGCTTGAAGTATATCGAGCTAAGGAGATTTTGGTAACGATGTTTACTTGCACGCGATAGGCGTTACCAAAATCTGGGTGGGGGAAACTGTTACTTCGTTAATTCATGCGAGTAACACGTAGCCATGGCTGCGGATACTCTCAGCGTTGGATTTCAAACGCTTCCACTTCCTGCCATATCAGCTATATCGTCCCAGTGCGGAACCGCCCATTCTTAATATTATTTCCTCCCAAACACCATTCAAGACGCTCTTCGACCGACCAAATCGCTTGTCGAGGAGAAACCTTCCGGCCGAATTGTTCCTAAACCCAAAATTTCTTGGCTAAATTTCCCTGCAATGAGATCCCTTTCAGCCAATTCTCTGTCTGTCTCGACATTCGCCGTTCGTAATCCGAAGTCATCCCCCGCAGAACATTAGTTGTGAAATTTCTTTGCATTGTTCCCGTTACCTTAATGACCGTTGGTAATTTCGACGCGGTTATGATTTGTGCATTGAGCGAAACCTAGTCGTGCATGTGTTTGAATGGATAGAAAAGGGCGAATGTCGAGTGCAGTGTGATGTGCGCTGTTGGGGCTTTTTTTGTGAGCACTAATAAAACCTTCAAAAGAGCGTCGCAACTAATACCCTTTAATTCAGATCGGTTTTCATTTTAATCATCGTTTCAAACCGCTGCATTCATCCTTTCATCTCCAACTGCGTTCCATCAACAAACCGTCCAGTTCGGTTTGTAAGTCCGACGAGTAATAGTTGAACGACAAGTCCTGTCGTGCAAAAGTTAGCTAGCCAGATGTTGTTGCACCACTGGTTTATTGTAACTACCTTCTTTTGGTAGTTTTTTTGCCTTTTTAAAAACTCTGACTCGGTCATCGCTGAGATAGCTGATGCATTGGTGAAATTTTTTGTGTGCACGCTTGCAATGCATTTTTTTAATGCGCCCTTCAGCATCACCAATTACCGATATGTGCATTGGCGCTAGTAAAAGGCAAACACATCCCATTAGATTGTTCTATTGAAAGAGCGGAATTATACGTTTAACATCATTTCAAAAAATCGCGATAGGCGATAGCGTCAATAAGTACCATTAAGCAATCGTTCATTTCGAATAAGTAAATCCGATACGATTTGTTTGATTTTTGCTGCCTTCTCGTACGCTGTCCTCATAAGTTCGCACTTTTTTCAGACTTTCTGTCGCACATGCTCTCTTCACAAATGCTACAAGACGTTCGACATCTAAGCTCCCTTCTGATTCTCCTCCCCCCCTCCCCATCCCCCTCCACCTTCATCTCTTGCAGGTTTCGAGTGTGTCAGTTTCCGCTAGAAAGAAGCTGGAAGTGTTTCGCAAAGATTTAGTGAAAGAAATTTTGTTTATCTGCTATTCTGTAAAGTGCGCCTTCGATTATCGGCCTAGAGTTAAGAAGTTTATCCACGCTTGCAGGGAGCTGCCATTGCTTCAGTAAGTGAATCCGTCGAAATAAGGGTCAAGGGTGAAACCAGTTGTGACCCTGGTCACAAAGTTGCTTGGAACAGGGGTGTGAAACGGACTTAAGTGAGACCTACTGGTGTCCAGTGGCCGCAAGTGTGCCCATAAGAGGAATAAGTTCTACAATGTGGTGTCTTATGTTTTCTATTATCATCAGATTTCTTCTCTTCTGATGTGCTCTTGATATCGATGTAGCGCTTGTAACTCAAATTTTTTGAGACTGAGAATTGTCGACAGTTTATGAGGATTCTAACGATTTGCCAAAGGTTTTAGTGTCATAATTTAGAGCCAAAATTCGAGAAAAAGTTGGGCCGCACGTGCCTGAGGGTGCCAGTTGTTGTTGGCATAGTTGCTAATATTTGGTCGTCCGGTCGTCTCCAAAGCCGAATCAGAGAAGCATGTATATATTAGGAATTAGTTCCAACGAGGCAAACGATCAGATCAAAACCATGATTTCGGTTTTCGAAATGAACGGGCAGGAACCAGAGCGATTTCGTAAAGTCGTGTTCACTTATCATAACTGAATTAAGACAAAAGCGCGAAGAATGCCATTGTTGGAGACCTTTTCTTGCACTTGATGGACTTATTTTACTCTCTGTTGTAAAAATTCGTTTTATTTACGTATTTTGTGTAATACAAATACGCACCATATTTCTGCGTTCTTAATCTTAAAATTGCAACATTTTTGTCAACAAAATTCGACACAAGAATACATCCCGGAGTTCATCACGTTCAACGGCAACTTGAACCGGAAGAGTTTAAAACGCTGCGTAGGGCGCAAACACAAGCCATCCAGGAATAGAGGGGGACATTTAAAATTGAGCTAAATAAAGAAGCAGAGGTGGGAACGTAAGGACAAGAATAGAGATGGGAGTTGAGGTTTGTTAGGAACAACAGACTCAAAACAAATCCGAAATTCTGTCCTTGAACATTATGCTGGTCTTCAAAAATGCAGTTGAGGAGATGTTTCGGCGGACTGATCATGCAGAAAATGTAACCAATAATCGCTCTAGTTTTGATTGAACTGTTGGCTTTAAGAAGGGAGCAGTGACGTTTCTGGTGCTCTGATTACGCTCGTCAATAATCTACAAGCTGGTACATTCGATTTTCATTACATGAACATGTGACTGCTCTACAAATAAGGTAATAATGGCCCTAAGATGGTTATAGTCCATGAGTTTCCCATGCAAGAAACGAATTTTTTCCATAGGAATTTCTTCGGCGCAAGTTTCTGCCGTACAAATGGCCCATAGCGTAATTGTCTATGGCTCAGCTGCCTACGGTAAAAAAAAAAAAAAGAAAGCATGAAAACGATGAAGCAAAAAACTTCAACTTCAACTTTCGCGTTTGCGGCAAACAAAATCGCTTTGAATGTACGTTCGGTTCTTATGCGCTATTACAAAACCTTTTTGCAAAGCGCATCATAGCAGCGCATGCCAGTGCGCGTTTTTCTATGGCTATCTGCATATTGGAGAGATTCAACATGGGAACCATTCAATCCTAAGTGATGAAATTTGATGTAGTAAAATTTAGTTTCTATAATCTATATCTTTTTTTTTACTTGGGAGATTTAGTATTCTAACCTGTCTTTCTTCTCTTCCTCTCCTATCCTGAGACCTAATTTCAAGTCAGTCCATCGACCCAGAGAAATTATAAGCATTTCAAGGTCTTTAACAGTTTCATATGGATTTTGTGCCAGAGGAATCGCAGAAAAATGAATCCCTAGAGCAAGATTTGAGCGAACATTGAGATCGGTTAAAGCATGAGTTTTCGTCACTTACAAGAGGTCCATTAAATCGGTCGGTCTGGTCGGTGAGTTGTCAAGGCTCTATCGTACCACTAACGCAATTCCCACTTGCTTTCCTTCGGCAAGGTACAAAATACTCCCGAGATATGGCAAGCATTTTCGACAGAAGTAAATTGCCTATGAGAAGATCACGTCCACTTTCAAATTTGTTAAGAGGAGAAACGGAGAGAGAAGGAGAGGTGTGGGGGGTAAGGAGCACAGCGATGCGACTGGCTATGAAATCCTTTAGCAAGCATGGGAGCTGAAAGGGTACGAGTTGGCCATCCATTTCAACAACCAAATGCATCAACAGTCAAAAATAACGTTAGCCAAAAATCAGGGCGACCTAAGTTTTACGATTCGCAACTAACGGCCAACGCTTGCCACAGCGCATTTCCCTACGAATGTGCTTTTTGATCGGTTCGGCAAAATTTGCAACTTATAAAACGCCTTGGAGCAATATCATGTCTATTCGTATTTATTCCTGTTTGCCTGTACGGTGCTTCTAAAACAGGAAATGCCGGACCTAGAATTACGGAATTTTGTGAGTAAACCTCCACTCTGCGGCAACCACATATCTCGAATGTCAAACCAGCTAATCGAGCCCATCTGAGAAAGGATAATGAATTTGCATGCACTTTCAATCGGTCAAACCAGAAGGATTGCGTGCTCGACGGTTTGGGTCGCTGAAAAACGAATCTTTATTAGAAGATCTGTAGGAGCGGTCGGGTCAGGTAAAATTTGAATGTTCGTAATTTCTGAGCTGTTAATGAAACCAACCTGATGAGTGTCGTCAGCCGCGTAACGTGCTAGTTAGTCGTCAGCCATCATCCATTCCCAACTGTTCACTATGAATACTGATTGCACTGCATTTTCCTAAGAATGGTACGAATTTTGCCTAGTTTAAATTTGGTGCGGACACTGTACTTTATCGTGGTACAGTACAAAAAGCACGCAGGGTTATTTGTGCCGAAAAGCCACTGCTGTTCGTACTCTTTTTTTTACATATCCTTCATGCTCCGAAATCCGTTCTTGCCTCACATCAGCTGTCGATCGACGGTCTCAACGGCCCTACTCTCTTCTGATTCGCCTCTTTGGAGGCTAAAAAATCCAGAATGCTCGAAAGAAAGCCGCGAATCGGAATGTTCCCGTTGGTCCAAGAGATGTGTGCACAGCAGTATTGTAGAGGCAACTGTTCAATAAAATTTTGCGTAAATCTGCAACCCCAATACATAGGCAAACCCCACAAATTTCAAGATTTCTGTAGTGGCCAGAGCGTCACTGCTTCTGGGGCCAGAACTGATAATTTTTGGATATTTTCTAAAAAAATGGTCTGAAAGTGTATGAAGGCATAATCGGCGCTTTCAGCGCTTGCGGAGTACTAAAGGCTTTTCTTGCCGGTGATTTTCGTGGCTCGCAGCTTTTATGACCAGAAAATCACCTCGTGAAGTTTCCGTCGAAAAGTATGATTAGCAAAATTTGGTTCGGCAGCAAAAGTTTCCCGGAAATAGTGGGAGGGGTGGGGCAGGTCTGAGTCAGTTCAATCAGCAGTCTCAATTTTCGTCCAGCCGAAACCTAATGTGATTGAAAAGGAAGATCGACAGCTATATTTCACGTCACAAAAATTGATGACTCGAAAAAAAAAAGAATCTGCGCTATCAATCTCATGCTGTCTGCATCTGATGCTTGCCTTCTGTCGACTTCGGTTAAACGCCGTATTCGTTTTTAATGTTTGACCAACTATGCCACTCTCTCGACTAGTAGCGCTAGCGATGCGAATTATGTTCCTATGAATTGTACACGTATTTGCTTTTCTTATAATTTATTTTCTGTTCATTTCTTTCTGTGCCATAATATCTGTTTACATTTCAAACTTAAAGCAAAAAAGGACTACATTAAAACGTCGAGTTCGATTGAAATCTTTTGTTATGTTCCAGCAGACAATGTGCTTCATGATTCAGTTAATTTCCGATACTTTCGGCAATTTCATGATTTGTTGAGCTGACGTTGTTTTTTGCTCGATAGTGCAATTCTTCTGATGCCTTGTTGCACATGTCATAAGCGCTTCAACTGGGTAACGAAGAAGGTGGGCCTCAGAAGTGATTTTCGTCGCATAACAGTTTTTAATTCTTAGCACATGAGATACTTTATATGGTGCTCTTAATGGCTCACTTTCTGTCGAATTCATTTTCATGCTGCTTTCATCGCAGCTAAAGAGTACTGCGGAACGGCCATCTGTGTAGGCGTTTAGATATGTGCGTGTGCGCCTGTGTTTGCTTTTCCTTTAGTTTCAGCTCACGACAACGAAAAGCTGTATTGGTCAGATTTCGACGAGTGCTCGCAAACAGAATCCTGGAGGTCCTCATAGATTTTTTTGGATAAGTTATGACGGATGAGAAATACTTGAGCGGAGAAGGTAAGTTATTAGAACAATTGCCTTCAGGGCAATTATTTTAGTAAGTTGAGTTTCCGCGATCGAAATTTGGGTACCGCGATAGAGAAACCTGCCAGCTACGGATTGCATACAACACAATCTGGAATGTAGATTTCTCGATAGGAAATGGAAAAATTGAATAAAGTGAACGCAAAATCCAATGAAAATGAGAGCAAATAGACAAAAACAGTTGCGATGTCGTGAGCATCCCATATGATGGTATTTTAGTTCAACAGCGAGTGTTTAAACGCAAAAGTTTTTGAGCATAGCTGAGCAATCTTCATTTGTTTTTCTTTCCTTTTTTTCGATCATTTAAGTCTTTTCTTTTCACAACGACGACTTATGTGCCAGAAGAGCGCATACAGAAGTGGGCATTCGATGTGGCAACAGGGAAAATGTTGGACACCTATGTCTAGTGAATATATATCGTAAAAGTACCATTAGAAGCCTCTTCTTGAATAATGCTTCCCTTAATCCTTCAATGTACAGGACCCTTCATTTGGTCTTTAATCTCGAAAATCGAAGAGCGTGAATTTCATACTCTATGAATGCAAAGTTTTTTCGATGTTGCGAAAAAAGTAAGAAAACGTTTTGCATATTTTATTCAACGCCTAAAAGAGGTACAGTGAGTCGAAGGGATTCAATAAAAGATTAAAAGGTATGCTTGTTATGAGGCAAAATAAACATAAGTAGTGCACCTGTCATACTAATCACGATCAGTTGTAAAGTCAACTTAAACTAGGCCTGTTGGCACTGTTCATTGATAGCTTCTCTATATGAGCTTATTATGGTACCAGTACGAAATCGAGAAAACGCATCTGTGCCGTTGAATGACGACGGTATTTGTTTAGCTGTTGAGAGCGTGCCTAATCGGATATACTGCTTACTTCCTTACTGTAAGCGTTTCCAACATTTGCGTCTCATTTCGTTCATACGGATCGCTTTGCTGTCGTCTTCGATGAATGGATGCCTCGTGACCTGTTCATTTCTGTGCATGCTTTTCGTTTTATTCTTGGGAGAAATACTTTTGCTATAGTTATATTTACAAATTCCATACGTGTGCAACGTGTTCGAGATTGATTTTGGTTCGTATGGGCGAGCAGATTTATAGAAAATACAGGATGCTTCAATCGAAGTGACACATTCTCATCGTCAAATATGGTTTGGAATCAACAAAATTTCGTTTTTTGTTTGGCGTGATCAGTTCATTCTAACCTATGGCGACATTGTTCGGAGAGCGAGAGGCGCAAATGCCCTTACCTTTGTATGCAAGTGCATATGCAAAATCTGATCCTCTTTTGAATGACCAAGCTTCCTGAGGACTACACGCCTTCGTGAATAATCACGAGGTAGAATTGGACGGCATTGAAGGCAAGAGCGTGTTATGATCACCATTTCTGAGGGCAGCACAAACAACGAAACGCTTTCGTCGAAACAGATCATCGCTTGATTACTCTCACAGGCATGCAAGTAGCTCCGCTTTAGCGCAGGAGGGTCGGCTGTACATTTTTTTTCTTCAATGTCCCCTTACCCACAACTCCACACAGTCTTCTATTATAGTCCGTTGATATACCCAACCATTACTTTTCACTCTTTGATGAACGGAAATGAATGGCATATGGCCAGTAGCCTTGATTCCTGTTGAAAATATCACTGAGCGAACATCTGCTAGGCAGTGTTCTATGTATTGGCCAAATCGATAGAGCTTATTGTCAAGTCAGTAACTAGCATTCGTCCTACGAAGGACTCGTTAGAGAACGAAAAACGTGCCATCAAAAGAAAAATGATTGGGCAAAAGTCGAGTTGTATTTGGGCCCATAATCACTTTCGTTCCTGAAGTTTGTTAGCCTTGCGCTTCTTACTGTGAACTTTTTGTTATACATTTGATTTAAAATGCGGCCTAGTGCTTATTTTCAACGGACTTTGGCAAATGAATTTCGAACTGCTTTTTTGTTTCACCAGTTTTCATCCGCAATGTCGAAGACCTTTCGTAAATGAGTCCACACCTTTTTGACGACGCCTATTCCTATGGCTGACGGCAAACAGTTCTCGCTGTCTTGTTTTGGGAAAAATAAACTGACCGTCTTGGTCCCGGAATAAATCAGCTGTCATTGTCTTGGTTTCAGAAAAAAAGTGTCTTCTGGCTGTATTGTCTGATACTAGAGTGAGCGATGGACTAGACCAAATTAAAAGCTTGAAGCGTCCTAACTACGGGGAAAATCGTTTTCTTCTTCTGACGAAGAGTTGCGTTGGCCAACCACCTCGTCTTCATCGAGTATCTTTCCAGTATACGAATTAAACAAGAACTGTTTTATAACTGATAGTGTCTGCAAATCTCTTGCCATATCAAATGATTTGTTGATAATTGTGATGACTTCTCTAGGAATTGAGTTTTTAAAGACTGGAGGAATGTTTGAAAAAGTTTATCAGTTTGATTGGGTCACCCTATAAACATGACTTTTCACTCAACACTTTGGAAGAAATATTGTAAAAGCTATACGAACGCTTGAACATATTGTTTAGCATATTTGCTTAGCATCTTCCAAATCATCATTCTCTGTTATTGTTATGAATCGTTCTCATGGCATGCTTAATAAGACTGTGTAGAACGTGAATATCGCGAAGTTAATAGTAGGTAGGAATTGCTTATGAATGACATAAATGTGATTATGACAAACTTCATGAAAGAGGCTTTCTCGTTCAGGAATAACAGCTACTTATGAATGCGTGCATGCTCTATAAACGCGTACAGAGGCAGACTTGTTGGGTACTTTCGATTTTAATGAACGTTTCTATTTTCTGCGGCAAGTATTCGAGATCGAAGTAACGATAAGTGGATAGATTTTTGGAGTAGAATTTCTTTATAAGTGCCAGAGATTTTCGTATTATGACGCATGGGGTGCGTTTTAAAATGGCTATTGGATGCAATGAATAGAGTTACGTTTTCGCGGTTATATGTGTTTCTTTTTACGAACGCGAAAGGCATATCACAATTCGATGACATTTGTTGTTAACGCTTCTCATAGACGGAAATATATCGACGAGCGAAGCGTTAACAATAAATGTCAACGAACGGTGCGGATCTGCGCAGGGCCGTAATAAATCGTCTAAGAGCCGTAAACATATTCGTGGTCCGACTAAAACAATTACAGCAGACATGCTGTCACTGATCAAAATTTTATGCGTGAATGCGTTGTTCGATTATTATGGCTCGCGTGCTATAGTTGCCACAGATGGTTTTTTACTTAAATTCTCCATGCCGGCTAAAACAAGTTCATGCGTGCTTAAACTCGATCATATTTAGTTACGTCAGCTTTTGTGCTGTTCGCTTAATGGCTTTAGCCACCAGACTGCGCATAAGTCGAAATGACTTGAGAATAGGGGTTCATTAATCACTGATGCTATGCTACATCAAATTACGCGAAACTGCGTCATTAAACATCTTCGCTTCCCTCGTGTATGCATCTCGCATCTGCTCGACATGTCATTATGAAAAGCCGGATATTCGTCCGCCGCACCCGGTTAACTACGTCGCCGCTCATTTATTTACTTGTCTATGGCGCCGTCGACAGCCGTCGTCATCGTCTATGTCGTAGTTTGCACACATTTTACTAGAGAAATTGACTCTCGTCTTCGATTGAATTGACTGCATTCAACCGTTTCCGCTTCTGCCAAACGTTGTTTTCCTTTTCAAATTTGCGAATGTCCAAATGTTCCAGAGGGGCCAACACCAGTGAAATTTTCTAAGTCATTTTGTTATTCCTATTTTCAGGATAGTGCAACTCGGTCAATGATTTTACGCCTTCACAGTAAAATCTAACAACCCGCATCCAAGGAAAACACCAAAATCCCACCACATCATAGAAGAGTCTAATATGGAGCCAGTCGATATGGATTCGTTATTTGCAGTAGTCTTACGCACAATATGTAACTGTAATGTGAAAGTTAGCAAAAACCTATATGACGGGCAGTATTTAAAGAATGGTATATTATATTTTAATGGAACGTATTATTACAGAAACAGATATCATAGAATCATGTAGAAAACAACATTGATTGACGCTTGAGCGGCTCTTCGGAGTCGACAATTAGATCGCCTACAGGTGTTGCGACAAACTTTGCGAAGGCCGAACACATCTGAGGAGGTTGTGCTGCCGGAGAAGGCAAGGCATGATTAGAAGCGCAAACGCTGATTCCAATGATCAGACGAAATCAAATGCTTCCTGATAATGAACGGTGAGTATGAGTAGACCGTATCTAATGAGCCTTATAACTTCTATCGGAAGCCATTCGTTTATGTCGCCATCAGTGCAGATGGAGTCTAAATGAAGGCGTAAAATGCTTTGTAAATCGTTTCGCAGTAATAACCAGCAGCATCATTTCGAATCATCGAGCCATCTGTGTTATTTTAGAAGCTCGTCGACACCCGATTCCTGATTAAGAATATGTGGGGAGGGGCGGGGAGGGGAAGGAGCTTAAATGAGGAGAGGTCGTACTGAGGAGGGCCTGCGCTGAAAACAGCCTATGTTAAAAAATGTTCTATTTTTTGAATGGAATTCGGACAAACTTAACATGTTTAATATGTCCTTAGTGCTCCCCTCTGTGAATTGGCAGGAAAAAACCGAACTTCTTGCGTTGAACACGACATTAATGTGATGGAGCCGCGCTGCGATATTGCCTTCGAATCTTACAAAATGTGGTTTTGATGAAGGCATCGGCTGTGCTATAGTTTGAGCTGGTATAAGTTATTTCGCTGTCGCACCAAAAAGCAGTGTTGTAGGCCATGCTTTCCACGCGTGAACGCGTGCTTTTGCTGTTTAGAGTTGAAATTGCTGCGCAGGAGAACACGCTCATGCTTCCGAATATACTTCACGATCGCATAATTTTCTCCCTCCACAGCGAGAAAAGAATCGCATGGAAATGAACATAATGGGCCTAAAATTGAAATATCTTATATGAGAGCGTTAAAAAATTCGCTGGAGTACATTTGCGAAAGTCTGTTAAAGAGGAGAAGTTGCATGGCAGAGAGAAGACAAGTGAGAATGCTTGCCAGATGACTGGCACGACGTCAACACTGGCGACTTCGCTTGTTGGACCAGCCAGTTTCATAAGCGATCTGCATTTTATGGAATCTCATATTCTAACAGTTCGTGCAAATTTTCTGCCGAAGACTCGTTTTTCTGCACACCCGACTGACGGGAGGTAAAACCCGATAGGTGGAAAAATGCATGGAGATTTTTCAACACCTCTTACCGTCTAAGAATTCCACTGGACTCAATGAATCGATTTGAAGCTGGGTATGGAGCAGTCCTGCGGTGCGGATTATATCTGCCGAATTTCCAAATGTTCGGAAGTTGCTGATTTTAAATTATCCGCTGAAGCAGCATTATCATAATCTGCTTGACGAATGCAAACTATTAATGAACAAAATAGTGAAAAAGTATGAAAGAAGAGAAGTTTTATGAGGCTTCCAAATTTAAAGTTTCAGTGCCTTAGAAGCTTTTTGATATCGAAAATAATTAGTAGCCGAAAAAGGCGAGAAAAGAAAGCGACTTTGGTAGCGATCTGAGCGAAACGATCTCGTTTGCATCATTGCAGATTGTGTTTGGTGCTCGCATTCCGTATTCTCATAGAGAAAATACACAGATACTGAAGGCTCAGTCTGTTTATACATATGAAAAGAGAGGAAAACGACTTCTCGAATGAGAAGTGAAACGCATTATACGGACGGAGAGCGGATCAATCGGATGTAGAGCTGTCACAAATCTTTGCATCTATCAAATCGTTCCCCACTTAAAAGTAACGTATTACAACTGATCCAGTTCATGGAAAGATCCGCATTATTTCTCTTCATTCAATAAGTAATTTTCTCCAAACTATAATCTGAAAAATTCCATGTTTATTCGTTTGGGTACCCAAGAACGGTGGGATGAGGGGGGTTGTGCAGGGGGAGGGCTAGCGATAAAATTTTTTTTGTTTTTTAGCGAAAACTTTCAGTTTAAAAAAGAGGGAATAAAAAGAAATGAGCAGTTCTTACCTTGATTGTAGAAGTCTCCTTTGTTTCTCCCTTATTTTAAAAAAAAAACACGAAATATAAGATAATAAGATATAGGTGATATTCCAAATTGCTAATGGCAAGATTCTCGGAATAATTTCTAAGATCTTTCTTCTAGCAATATCGCTCATATTCTCATGGTTTATCTGATTTCGTTATTGTTTAACATTATCATCATTTAACTGAGTAAATCAACCCTGACATATTTACAGACAAACAAAATAAATCACCAAAAAATGATAGCAATACAAAAAATTTATTTCACTGCTTGCGATCTGTCAATTCGCAAGTCTGCTGCGTTATGTGATCTCAACTGTTACTTGATAACAACATGTTGCATGATCTGGTCTTCACGTCTTGCTGCTACATATTTAGCATCACACAGCTCATCTAAAGGTTCCCGATTTGGTCGACGCCGCTCCGCTGGTCTCGTGCTGTGTTTGGTGAATTAGAGGTAAGAGTGGCACGCACATGACTAATTCTTTAAGATATTCACGCTTAAGAGCTCAGCTCTTTCTTTCGTTGCTTTCTGAAGTTGGCTAGAAGCAGCAATTAGCCAAAGGGAACGTTTCTTATGTTTTCTCATGCACGCTATCACAAATGAACATCGCTTCGCTTTTTGCCTTGAAACTGCAAAACCTGACCCCGTCTGCTTTAGCATTAAGTCTAGCTTCTCGCTGACACATATTTCGTGTCGCTTTTGTCTATTAAGGATTATTATTCTTATGACACGCACGTTCTTCGCGAAGCATTCAATTTTCAAAATCATCGCTAGAGAACGCATTGATTAATACGTTCTATTCATGCAACGAAATCCTAAAGTGGGAAAGAGACACTTCATGCCTCTGCACGTCGATGATATATGAGAGGACGGCGACTATGAAATGCTGTTAAGGTAGCGATTTAGCGAGCCCAATAATCGCCTAAAAAGGGACATCTTGAAATGCTTTAAAGCGTCGAAGCTAAGCTCAGATCAGTCGCGAATTCATTTACGAACTGAAAAAGTCGCTTTCCGTAGACAAGGTTTTAAACTGCGATCCAGATTCATCGACGTTAAACTGATTGATATGGTTTGATATGGTGTGTCAACTTTGGTTGGTAAATAAATTGATTGACGTTTGTAACCTTCGCCATTTGTGAAGAAGTTTTTGAAGAATTTGTTCCCTTATGAAAAAGCTTTTTGGTAAGAAATACTTCCTGCTAGTGCTATTATTGCCAGCTGGAGCTCTCAGTACTCGTAGCAATCAGCAAAACAAAGCACCGAGGCGCGAATGGGTGAACGTGTATGCCTCCCAGCCCCCGCATACGGCGATTCTTAAGATAATGTATTATTTGTGCATACAGCAAATCCTTGTGGCTGGCTTCTTCATGAGTTACCCTCACTACCCTCGAATACGTGCTTCGTTCCAAATGTGCCTTTCTTCTTCTGACGAAGAGTTGCGTTGGCCAACCACCTTGTCTTCATCGAGTATCTTTCCAGTATACGAATTAAACAAGAACTGTTTTATAACTGATAGTGTCTGCAAATCTCTTGCCATATCAAATGATTTGTTGATAATTGTGATGACTTCTCTAGGAATTGAGTTTTTAAAGACTGGAGGAATGTTTGAAAAAGTTTATCAGTTTGATTGGGTCACCCTATAAACATGACTTTTCACTCAACACTTTGGAAGAAATATTGTAAAAGCTATACGAACGCTTGAACATATTGTTTAGCATATTTGCTTAGCATCTTCCAAATCATCATTCTCTGTTATTGTTATGAATCGTTCTCATGGCATGCTTAATAAGACTGTGTAGAACGTGAATATCGCGAAGTTAATAGTAGGTAGGAATTGCTTATGAATGACATAAATGTGATTATGACAAACTTCATGAAAGAGGCTTTCTCGTTCAGGAATAACAGCTACTTATGAATGCGTGCATGCTCTATAAACGCGTACAGAGGCAGACTTGTTGGGTACTTTCGATTTTAATGAACGTTTCTATTTTCTGCGGCAAGTATTCGAGATCGAAGTAACGATAAGTGGATAGATTTTTGGAGTAGAATTTCTTTATAAGTGCCAGAGATTTTCGTATTATGACGCATGGGGTACGTTTTAAAATGGCTATTGGATGCAATGAATAGAGTTACGTTTTCGCGGTTATATGTGTTTCTTTTTACGAACGCGAAAGGCATATCACAATTCGATGACATTTGTTGTTAACGCTTCTCATAGACGGAAATATATCGACGAGCGAAGCGTTAACAATAAATGTCAACGAACGGTGCGGATCTGCGCAGGGCCGTAATAAATCGTCTAAGAGCCCTAAACATATTCGTGGTCCGACTAAAACAATTACAGCAGACATGCTGTCACTGATCAAAATTTTATGCGTGAATGCGTTGTTCGATTATTATGGCTCGCGTGCTATAGTTGCCACAGATGGTTTTTTACTTAAATTCTCCATGCCGGCTAAAACAAGTTCATGCGTGCTTAAACTCGATCATATTTAGTTACGTCAGCTTTTGTGCTGTTCGCTTAATGGCTTTAGCCACCAGACTGCGCATAAGTCGAAATGACTTGAGAATAGGGGTTCATTAATCACTGATGCTATGCTACATCAAATTACGCGAAACTGCGTCATTAAACATCTTCGCTTCCCTCGTGTATGCATCTCGCATCTGCTCGACATGTCATTATGAAAAGCCGGATATTCGTCCGCCGCACCCGGTTAACTACGTCGCCGCTCATTTATTTACTTGTCTATGGCGCCGTCGACAGCCGTCGTCATCGTCTATGTCGTAGTTTGCACACATTTTACTAGAGAAATTGACTCTCGTCTTCGATTGAATTGACTGCATTCAACCGTTTCCGCTTCTGCCAAACGTTGTTTTCCTTTTCAAATTTGCGAATGTCCAAATGTTCCAGAGGGGCCAACACCAGTGAAATTTTCTAAGTCATTTTGTTATTCCTATTTTCAGGATAGTGCAACTCGGTCAATGATTTTACGCCTTCACAGTAAAATCTAACAACCCGCATCCAAGGAAAACACCAAAATCCCACCACATCATAGAAGAGTCTAATATGGAGCCAGTCGATATGGATTCGTTATTTGCAGTAGTCTTACGCACAATATGTAACTGTAATGTGAAAGTTAGCAAAAACCTATATGACGGGCAGTATTTAAAGAATGGTATATTATATTTTAATGGAACGTATTATTACAGAAACAGATATCATAGAATCATGTAGAAAACAACATTGATTGACGCTTGAGCGGCTCTTCGGAGTCGACAATTAGATCGCCTACAGGTGTTGCGACAAACTTTGCGAAGGCCGAACACATCTGAGGAGGTTGTGCTGCCGGAGAAGGCAAGGCATGATTAGAAGCGCAAACGCTGATTCCAATGATCAGACGAAATCAAATGCTTCCTGATAATGAACGGTGAGTATGAGTAGACCGTATCTAATGAGCCTTATAACTTCTATCGGAAGCCATTCGTTTATGTCGCCATCAGTGCAGATGGAGTCTAAATGAAGGCGTAAAATGCTTTGTAAATCGTTTCGCAGTAATAACCAGCAGCATCATTTCGAATCATCGAGCCATCTGTGTTATTTTAGAAGCTCGTCGACACCCGATTCCTGATTAAGAATATGTGGGGAGGGGCGGGGAGGGGAAGGAGCTTAAATGAGGAGAGGTCGTACTGAGGAGGGCCTGCGCTGAAAACAGCCTATGTTAAAAAATGTTCTATTTTTTGAATGGAATTCGGACAAACTTAACATGTTTAATATGTCCTTAGTGCTCCCCTCTGTGAATTGGCAGGAAAAAACCGAACTTCTTGCGTTGAACACGACATTAATGTGATGGAGCCGCGCTGCGATATTGCCTTCGAATCTTACAAAATGTGGTTTTGATGAAGGCATCGGCTGTGCTATAGTTTGAGCTGGCATAAGTTATTTCGCTGTCGCACCAAAAAGCAGTGTTGTAGGCCATGCTTTCCACGCGTGAACGCGTGCTTTTGCTGTTTAGAGTTGAAATTGCTGCGCAGGAGAACACGCTCATGCTTCCGAATATACTTCACGATCGCATAATTTTCTCCCTCCACAGCGAGAAAAGAATCGCATGGAAATGAACATAATGGGCCTAAAATTGAAATATCTTATATGAGAGCGTTAAAAAATTCGCTGGAGTACATTTGCGAAAGTCTGTTAAAGAGGAGAAGTTGCATGGCAGAGAGAAGACAAGTGAGAATGCTTGCCAGATGACTGGCACGACGTCAACACTGGCGACTTCGCTTGTTGGACCAGCCAGTTTCATAAGCGATCTGCATTTTATGGAATCTCATATTCTAACAGTTCGTGCAAATTTTCTGCCGAAGACTCGTTTTTCTGCACACCCGACTGACGGGAGGTAAAACCCGATAGGTGGAAAAATGCATGGAGATTTTTCAACACCTCTTACCGTCTAAGAATTCCACTGGACTCAATGAATCGATTTGAAGCTGGGTATGGAGCAGTCCTGCGGTGCGGATTATATCTGCCGAATTTCCAAATGTTCGGAAGTTGCTGATTTTAAATTATCCGCTGAAGCAGCATTATCATAATCTGCTTGACGAATGCAAACTATTAATGAACAAAATAGTGAAAAAGTATGAAAGAAGAGAAGTTTTATGAGGCTTCCAAATTTAAAGTTTCAGTGCCTTAGAAGCTTTTTGATATCGAAAATAATTAGTAGCCGAAAAAGGCGAGAAAAGAAAGCGACTTTGGTAGCGATCTGAGCGAAACGATCTCGTTTGCATCATTGCAGATTGTGTTTGGTGCTCGCATTCCGTATTCTCATAGAGAAAATACACAGATACTGAAGGCTCAGTCTGTTTATACATATGAAAAGAGAGGAAAACGACTTCTCGAATGAGAAGTGAAACGCATTATACGGACGGAGAGCGGATCAATCGGATGTAGAGCTGTCACAAATCTTTGCATCTATCAAATCGTTCCCCACTTAAAAGTAACGTATTACAACTGATCCAGTTCATGGAAAGATCCGCATTATTTCTCTTCATTCAATAAGTAATTTTCTCCAAACTATAATCTGAAAAATTCCATGTTTATTCGTTTGGGTACCCAAGAACGGTGGGATGAGGGGGGTTGTGCAGGGGGAGGGCTAGCGATAAAATTTTTTTTGTTTTTTAGCGAAAACTTTCAGTTTAAAAAAGAGGGAATAAAAAGAAATGAGCAGTTCTTACCTTGATTGTAGAAGTCTCCTTTGTTTCTCCCTTATTTTAAAAAAAAAACACGAAATATAAGATAATAAGATATAGGTGATATTCCAAATTGCTAATGGCAAGATTCTCGGAATAATTTCTAAGATCTTTCTTCTAGCAATATCGCTCATATTCTCATGGTTTATCTGATTTCGTTATTGTTTAACATTATCATCATTTAACTGAGTAAATCAACCCTGACATATTTACAGACAAACAAAATAAATCACCAAAAAATGATAGCAATACAAAAAATTTATTTCACTGCTTGCGATCTGTCAATTCGCAAGTCTGCTGCGTTATGTGATCTCAACTGTTACTTGATAACAACATGTTGCATGATCTGGTCTTCACGTCTTGCTGCTACATATTTAGCATCACACAGCTCATCTAAAGGTTCCCGATTTGGTCGACGCCGCTCCGCTGGTCTCGTGCTGTGTTTGGTGAATTAGAGGTAAGAGTGGCACGCACATGACTAATTCTTTAAGATATTCACGTTCAAGAGCTCTTTCTTTCGTTGCTTTCTGAAGTTGGCTAGAAGCAGCAATTAGCCAAAGGGAACGTTTCTTATGTTTTCTCATGCACGCTATCACAAATGAACATCGCTTCGCTTTTTGCCTTGAAACTGCAAAACCTGACCCCGTCTGCTTTAGCATTAAGTCTAGCTTCTCGCTGACACATATTTCGTGTCGCTTTTGTCTATTAAGGATTATTATTCTTATGACACGCACGTTCTTCGCGAAGCATTCAATTTTCAAAATCATCGCTAGAGAACGCATTGATTAATACGTTCTATTCATGCAACGAAATCCTAAAGTGGGAAAGAGACACTTCATGCCTCTGCACGTCGATGATATATGAGAGGACGGCGACTATGAAATGCTGTTAAGGTAGCGATTTAGCGAGCCCAATAATCGCCTAAAAAGGGACATCTTGAAATGCTTTAAAGCGTCGAAGCTAAGCTCAGATCAGTCGCGAATTCATTTACGAACTGAAAAAGTCGCTTTCCGTAGACAAGGTTTTAAACTGCGATCCAGATTCATCGACGTTAAACTGATTGATATGGTTTGATATGGTGTGTCAACTTTGGTTGGTAAATAAATTGATTGACGTTTGTAACCTTCGCCATTTGTGAAGAAGTTTTTGAAGAATTTGTTCCCTTATGAAAAAGCTTTTTGGTAAGAAATACTTCCTGCTAGTGCTATTATTGCCAGCTGGAGCTCTCAGTACTCGTAGCAATCAGCAAAACAAAGCACCGAGGCGCGAATGGGTGAACGTGTATGCCTCCCAGCCCCCGCATACGGCGATTCTTAAGATAATGTATTATTTGTGCATACAGCAAATCCTTGTGGCTGGCTTCTTCATGAGTTACCCTCACTACCCTCGAATACGTGCTTCGTTCCAATTGTGCCGGAATTTACAAAGCCCTCCCCCCCACCCCTTCCCTTAAAAATGCCCCTGCGTAGTGCTCATGTGTTTTGTGTTACCATCGACTATTTTCAAGTGACGGAAGTGTCCGGAGCAGATCTGTCCGATGTTCTACTTGCTTATGCGCTGTAGTGGTACTATTGATGGGCTGTTTTTTTTCCAGTAAGCTCTGCTTTCAGAAGAAAGTTGGAAAAGGCTGGGCTTGGCATGTCCGAAGAGGTTTCTCTAGGGCTTCCTACTTGATCGATAACTGACCGACAGCGATGGGTCTGGACAATTCTGTTCTGGAGGCAACATTATTTCCCGATATATGAAGCAAATTGAGTGGGTGCACAAAAACCAAAAATTCATTGACGTGCCTGGCTAGGTTTGCCTTAAATTTTGATATTTTTGGCAGAATTCTGTACATGCTTCACGTTAGTTACATATCCCCTGGTGTACGCTCAGCGACTATTGAAAAAGAAACATTGGCTGACATTTTAGGCTCTAAGATTTGATCAATTCACGATTTCAGTTTTTTGTCACTGATGACGTAATATAGGGATTCGACGCTTTCAAAAGTGTCTCAAAACAAGATATACTTAGATCCATATAAGTTTCGCATTTCTTCCATATAAAGTTAAAGGATGCTATAAAACTGCTTACTCTCTCCGTTCTTTGCTTTCGAACAGCTTGCGGAAAATTGAGAACGGAAAAATATGACGAGTTGCAGGAAGCATTTCAAAAATTTTGATCACCGTTTTGCAAAAGAATGCCGAAGAGCTTTTTTATTGTCCCTTCAGCGCAAATATTAAGTGCTTGCGATCTTTGGAGAATTGCGATCACCTTTAAAGCGGCAATATTTTTTATAATCGCCTCCTACATTCTCAAACGAATGGTCCCGGTCATCTTTTAGGACCATCTGATGTCCATAATAAAGGATGCATCGACGATCAGATTTGGTTTTCTTTTTTTGTCAGCCCAATATTTTACGGATTCCTGATCCAGCGTTTCAAGAGAAAAGAATTAGGTCGTAAATATGTTGACCGCATCGTCGGTTTTCAGCAATAGTAAGATCATGAGCAGTGGATGAGCCTAACGCTAAACATTCGCTGTCGCTCTCTCAATGTGCCACCCTCTCTAGAGTCCTTTACGAGGTTCATCGTCACACTTTAGTCGCAATCTTTCATTTTTTTCGTTGATTCTTTTATCTCCTAATGTTGATACTGTTGCGTTTTTTTTCTCATATTTTTATATATTCAACTTTGTCTCAGCTCATTAATCACTTCGGTTCTAACTTCTGCTAGGCCCTTTTATTTACTTTTCACTGTACCCGAAATACATTATGCGAAAAACATTATGTCCGAAAATTATATCTACGCATGTATTTGTTCATCTGGTGTCATGAAATTGAACAGCTGCTCGATACAGCTTGGCAAGCATAATCAGTAGCATCATGAGGGCTAACAAACTAAAATGGGCACAGTTCGTAAATTTCTATGTGAACAGTGAGTCTTGGAATATGATTCGACGTAAAAAGGCCTCATGTTCGATTGCACTAAAATTTGCTGCCATATGATAAAAGATATTGCATTTAAAGCGTCTATCAAGCAGAATTTGGCGGTGAGTTTCTTAATAGGGAAAGAAGGATTTTAGGAAAATAAAAGCGAAAATTAGGGAAAAATTGGTGCCAACAGCGAGAGCAGTTTTGGGTTTTTGAGCGTTTTGCTTGGCTGCTATGGCCTCGCACTGTGTGTCATGAGTGATCATTTGGTTGCCGCTAGAGTAGAATTGTTTGTAAGTAGCCATGAGCATTCATTGTACTATCCCACTGGACTGCAAAAAGACCATATTTTACTATCCCATTGGCGCGCTTGCAGATTTCTTCATGGTCTGTCGCAGTTTAGCGTTTTCGCATTCTTCTGACCGAATTTAGACATGAATATATCGCGTAATGTGAAATAAAGTTCATCTCAAATGGCATGCACACCAATCGCGAGTAATGCCATACCATTAAAAAAAGGCTCAATCTCCTAGAGCTGTTACAGCCTTTTGCTGCTTCAGTTTCGTTCTAAACAGTTGAGGTGATGTTTCATTGGCAATCGTATCTCTTCAAAATTTGGCATTTTTCGAAATTCGCACGAAGCCACACGTTTGGCCGTCATCAGGCCGAAGAATAGTGGGTACGGCCCTCAGTAGGAGCGTCTCATTGCCAACAATTACAAAATACTTTTCGAGGCGAAAATCTGATATGATCATGACATTTACTGTAGTTTGTACACTGCTAAGTTAAAACAGCCCTTGCTTTAGTTTTTAATGGTAGTGTGCTGCTGAGGTTTCAAGACCTAGTTTTCGAAAAGCTATATCGTAATGTTTTGCGGAGTCACCGGTGATCCTGACAAGGGTGAACTCTGACGTTTTGCTTGACCACCTTCTTGCATGGATCATTCATACCCAGTCAAATTAATTTCTGGCACCTTTCTTCTGTTCTGCATCAAGCGCATCTGTTGTATTGCGAAAATCATACAACAAGGACAGTGTCTTCAAATCTGGGGAGCGTTCATGAAATCAACTCCATCTACATCATTATGAACTCCTTTATTCAATCCTCATACCAATTAGCATACGCACAAGAGCGGATAGACAGGAACAGGAAGAGGGTGGGTCTTACGTAATTTCATCGCATTTTCCCCTCCTCATTCCTCGTTCCCTGAAGACCGGTTTAGTCTGTCGTGTACGAACGGTCGATCTTCTTGATGGGCAATAGTGAACGCACTGTCACGACCGCACACTTTCAAGCAAGTGAACTCTCGAGAAACTGGATGTCTCCTAATGTTAAAGTTGTTTTTTTCCTGACAGATGCCATGTAAGCTATCTTCAGCTGTCTGCGAATACTGAGTAAACTTAATTTGCGCAGCAAGCACTACGTTTCACATCCATTTTTTCTTCACGTTCATCGTTTGATATTATCAGCAGCTACACTTAGACCCATAGAAGAATTTCAGTTCCACACCCATAATAAATAACAAACAATTTTTGTTTGATTCACCAGATTTGACGAGGTCTGTTGAAGGCTTTGTGGGCGGAAATGTTGCCGAATAAAACCAAATTAGCATTTTCTACAAATAGGGATTGGTTTGTATTTCAACTGAGGTTGTTGTGTAAACGTCTTGCAAGTTCTTCGCTTTCCGCCTCACGGCGAAAATGCATTACTGAAAAAATTGTCTTACAAAAAACAGCTTCTCATTTACCCACATTACATTTCTTTGCGAAGAAAGGAATTTCAAATGAAATGAAGTCGGCGTGACGGGCAACAGGTACTTAAAATTTCGAAAATCTTGCTTTGCTTAAAACCACAAACTTACTTTTCGAGCACTCCATTCGTTCGATTAAGGAACGAATTATAATGTTATGGTCAGGAAAAGAATATTGCCTTCCAGTCCATCATAATTACCATAAAACAGTACCAGTTTTAAACTTCTTTAAAACTGGCCTATTTGGGGCTGCCTATATTTGCAGCCCCAAATAGGCCAGTTTTAAAGAAGTGTTCTCTTCTAAATTTTGGTTCTTCTTCCAACTTCCATCCAACCTAGCACAAAGCTTTCCTCGCGATTAGGTACAATAGAGGCAGCAAGAAGTAAAAATAGAAATACAATGAGCCATAAATTAGTTCATTATTAAAACAGAGTCAAATATGATTCTGCTGAAGAGGAGCTTCAAAAAGTGCTTCTCAAATCTGAGACCATCGATGAGCTGCAAAATTAATGAATGTAAAGAATGTGAGATCCAAAAGTTGTGCTATCGATGCATCACGTAGTCTTTCATTGCACTGATACTTCGCTCCATCACAGTGATACGCCAAATAGTACCGCTCATTCGTCATTCTCATAGCGATTACTCGTTGTCGATTTTTTGTCGCAAATTGAAAAGTCAATCTAATATAGGATTATAGACGATCATAAGCGTATGAAATCTCATATAAAATCATATCTGCGGTCAGCAAGAAGTCTGTTCGTTTTGTTTTGACTACCCAACTTAGCTTTATTCATTATTCACTCTTGCAAATATTACGGCAACAAATAAATGACAATGTCTTGCTGATGCAACGAATTAGCAGGAGCATTTTTTCCATATTAAAAGACGGAAAGTGATTTTTATAGGTATTTATTTAGGAGGTGCTGTGGTTTTCTCAATACCAATACAAATAGGAAGGGAAAGGGAAAGTGATATCATCTTAAAGCTTGTTCAAAATTAAGCTCGCCAGCTGTTACAATGGCCTTCGTTACCGGCATTTACATGTTCGAAAATGTACTAAGGCTAATACGGTACTCGCTTTTTGCAGTCCTAGTGGAAACTGTTTAATTCATTCAACAAATGCGTAAGATGTAAATTTATCAAACATTTACGCAAACAGTTCTCTCCCAACGACGACTGCGTAGCTGCTCTTGAGGTACAACATAGAATGGCAGTGATTAAACACGATATGTTCAAAATAACGCCAACGCCACAAAGTGAGTTGTTGCAAAAAAATTCCTTTTGTGTTGCAGCAATTTCACAACTCTCAGCTAGAACTCTGCACAGGTGGTCATGTATTATGCAAGCAACATCCTAGAACTTAGTGTGCGATGTTCTGCTCGTACGAAGCCATACGGCAGTTCTGGAAACTGAAAATGAAAGCAATCCTTCCCTGGCCTGCCTTTCCGCCAATCTGTTTGCCATTCAGTACCACTTGTCTAGAAATGTCTGAACTGTTTCCAAGTTCCGGATCTATGCCCTAGCGAAACTAGAAACTGTGCCTGCCAAATTTCATTACGGCAGCTTTTGTGGTTGTCCGGACGAAACTGACACATAACGCAGACATAAACTCAAACATAGAAATTCATGCGCTCTTGCGGCTAAAAAAAAGCATAAAGAAAGTAAGCATGCGAAAATTAAATGAATCTGAAATACAAGGCACTTGAAAGTAAAACTCGAAACTAATTCAGATTGCCTCAGTCCCATAGCGCACATCTGTCGAAGTAAGCGAACACAGACGATCGTAGAGGGCGATTTATTTAAAAAGTGATCAGAGCAGCAATGACAGATGAATAATTAGCAATGACCCAAGCTTGAGGTGGATATCGCTGCGTTTGAAAAATATTCGTCAACGAGTGGGCAAATACAGATTATCAGTTAGCCTCTCTTCGTAACTTTTCGAAATTCCGCTTCTATTCGACAGGCTCAAACTTGGATAATTAAACCTGGTTATCGACACAAAAAACAAACAAAGGCACATGACGGCAGAACTAGCCTAGCTGCTCAAAGGCAGTGATCCATAGAGACTAACGCAAACGAGGAACAACACACAACGAGTACAAAAACTGCATCGGCCTCTCGACCTAAGCCGCCGCAGCCGAACCGGCCCACACGTTGACCCGCCATCGGCGACGAAGACGGCGACGATTGAAACCAGCGAAAATCACTGAAGCTTGTGCAGCCGCTCTCCTTATCCACGCCCCCTCCCTGGGCTGCCCTTTCCTCTCGCAGGTGCGATGGAAAGCCTTTGATAAGCATAGCTTCATTCATGCCGAATGTTCGTTCTTCCTCGAAGGCGCGATGCAAGACCTTGGTGGTAAGCAATGCCTCATTCATACGAGATGTTCTTTCTGCTAGCAGGAGCGATGCAAGGCCTTTGCGGTAAGCATTGCCTCATTCATACGGGATGTTCCTTCTGCTCGCAGGCGCCATGAAAAAGCCTTTGCGGTAGGCAAAGCCTCATTCATACAGGATGTTCTTTCTGCTCGCAGGTGCGATGCAAAGGCCTTTGCGGTAAGCATTGCCTCATTCATAGGGGATGTACCTTCTGCTCGCAGGCGCGATGCAAAGGCCTTTGCGGTAAGCAGAGCCTCATTCATACGGGATGTTCTTTCTGCTCGCAGGTGCGATGCAAAGGCCTTTGCGGTAAGCAAAGCCTCATTCATACTGGATGCTCTTTCTGCTCGCACGCGCGATGCAAAGGCCTTTGCGATAAGCAAAGCCTCATTCATACGGGATGTTCTTTCTGCTCGCACGTGCGATGCAAGGCCTTTGCAGTAAGCAAAGCCTCATTCATACGGGATGTTCTTTCTGCTCGCAGGTGCGATGCAAGGCCTTTGCGGTGAGCATTGCTTCATTCATACTGGATGTTCTTTCTGCTCGCAGGTTCGATGCAAAGGCCTTTGCGGTAAGCAGAGCCTCATTCATACGGGATGCTCTTTCTGCTCGCAGGTGCGACGCAAAGGCCTTTGCGGGAAGGAAAGCCTCATTCATACGGGATGTTCTTTCTGCTCGCACGTGCGATGCAAGGCCTTTGCGGTAAGCAGAGCCTCATTCATACGGGATGCTCTTTCTGCTCGCAGGTGCGATGCAAGGCCTTTGCGGTAAGCAGAGCCTCATTCATACGGGATGCTCTTTCTGCTCGCAGGTGCGATGCAAGGCCTTTGCGGTAAGCAGAGCCTCATTCATACGGGATGCTCTTTCTGCTCGCAGGTGCGATGCAAGGCCTTTGCAGTAAGCAAAGCCTCATTCATACGGGATGTTCTTTCTGCTCGCAGGTTCGATGCAAGGCCTTTGCTGTAATCATTGCCTCATTCATACGGGATGTTCTTTCTGCTCGCAGGTGCCATGCAAGGCCTTTGCGGTGAGCATTGCATCATTCATATTGGATGTTCTTTCTGCTCGCAGGTGCGAAGCAAAGGCCTTTGCGGTAAGCATTGCCTCATTCATACGGGATGTTCTTTCTGCTCGCAGGTGCCATGCAAGGCCTTTGCGGTAAGGAAAGCCTCATTCATACGGGATGTTCTTTCTGCTCGCAGGTGCGATGCAAAGGCCTTTGCAGTAAGCAAAGCCTCATTCATACGGGGTGTTCTTTCTGCTCGCAGGTACGATGCAAGGGCCTTTGCGGTAAGCAAAGCCTCATTCATACTGGATGTTCTTTCTGCTCGCACGTGCCATGCAAGGCCTTTACGGCAAACATTGCCCCGTTGCATGTCCACATTGAACGAACCGACCACTCTCTGCAGAGAGGAATCACGGCAGAATAAGTTCCGCATAATATTTCGAGCGAAGCGTCTTGCACTCGCGGTTTCGCGACAACATCGAAAGAACGAGAAGTCCTGAAACACCCACGCGCATCAACTCATCGTGTGTTTTTTTTTGCAGAACCACATAATCCCCTTTCTCTTCACCTTCTTTTTCTTCGACTCTTACCAGCTTATGCAAAATTCACGTTTCGGCATTTATAAAGCACATTATTGGTTAAACTAATAGTTGTTGTGCTTGTTGGTTCGGTAATTGTAAGCCGGAAGCTACTGAAAATAGAATCTAGTAACTTTGCAGTTGTAATTTTGACCATGTGATGTTCCCAGCTGTCAAGTATGCTTAAAAGTGTGTCAAAATGAGCATGTGGAAATGCTTCGTGAAAGCAGCTGAACTGCATGCGAAACAGGTGAGGGATGCATCTTAACAGATGTGTATGTCGCGGTCGGTTCGCCCAAAATATGAGTGCATGGCCAATACTTTTTGACAATTATAAGGATGAACCGCTCTGATTGAGCAGTTATGAAAGATGCGTTTTACGCAAACCTTTTTGATTGCCTCTTCACGTGCTTTCATAGGAAAATTTCATGCAGGCAAAAAAAAAAAATCGGCCCATGTGTTTTCACACTTCAAATTCACTTTGAAATGATGAAGAAATTTGGTTATAAAAAATGAAAAAGCAATTTTTATACGTTTTTGCATTACGACAATAAACTTATTAAGATTACGATCTGTGTGCGTGTGTGTGCCAGTCTGCCTGTCTTGGTTTTGGTGAGCATTAAGCTTCCAGCTTGAGGCTTCTTATTTAGCGAAGTTTATCTCTATTCTGGCAATCGTTTTTCCATTAGTTCGCTTCATATATCATGTTGGCTTAGTACACTAACTTTTTAAGGTAGAATACGCAGTTAAGTGTGATTGGATGATCAATCATGCAGTCAAGCACCTCGTAAGCTTCAGTCAGTCGAACGTTTAATTGTTTCCGCTGGAAGCAGCCGCACAACCTGGACTTTTCAGGATACTGCAACCCTACACAACCGTAATTCATCGGTTGCAAATTCGAGAATGGCAAATTTTCTCTCAGTGAACCTGTGTAGCAACTCCTTTACGACCACTCGATTTGTGCGGCCCAGTATAGCCTTATGGAGAAATGGGAAATGTTGTATGCATCATGTTCGTTTCGCTCATTAGAATGCGTTAAGTGCCAAAAGTATCTTCACTGCTTCCTCTGCAGGTTGTTAAATATGCATGAAAAGTTTCACAATTTTATTTTCCCACCTTCGTCCACATAGCACGAGCATATAATTTTTCGCTTGTCTACCACATGCTGCTTATGAATACAGTTAGTGTGCCTGCTTTTCAAGCATGTAAAACTCGGTGCAGTCAAATATGTCTATGAAACACTTAGAAATAAAATTTAGTTGAACAATTGTTTCATGTGCACTTTTTACGTAAATAATACGCAAACTACGTCCCGTTGATCAGAATATTCTTTTCGAGTTAATTTGCCGCAAAGGAATCTTTGCAACAGTTTAGAAAAAGTCGTTGTTTTCGGTTGATATCGGGAGAGATTCCTCTGATAAATCGACAAGAAAAAGTTTCTGTCAAGATGATGTGATTTTCGTGTAGTTTATAAAAAAGTGCACACGAATTCATTGTTCATCGAAGTTCTAGTTGTATGCGTAACGAGTACGTTGGTAAGCGATTAGGGATCATCATTAGAGCGAACGTGGCGCATAACGAAGGGTATGTGAAGTGTTTTTCGGTAAATATGCGCACCGCGCACCACATCAACACCAATTATCGATGAATGCAAATGGCTTGACAACATATTGACAAAGTTCCCCATTTTCTACAGCTCCAGTTGGTAATACGGATGCGTAAGAACTATACTTCTATCAAATTCTGTTTTTCCTAAGCCACCTAAAGGTCTCTCCGTTACCCATCCTCCCTCTTGACTCTCTTCCAACCATTCTTCCAGCGGCTTAATAATTCTCTAATTGATTAGGGGTCCTTGTTCGCGTAGCCTCTTTTTGTTTGTTGTTAGCCATAGTTGGGCGTCATGGTTATGTTATCCTGAACGTGATCAGGTTTCGTTATTTTCTTTTGATCGATTTGTTTACTCACATTCCATAATCACTTAAAAAAGATTGAAGAAAACAATTGAGAGAGAGAGAGAGTGAAGGAGTGGGGGGAGAGAGATAGGATTCAGCAGAACGCTCAGGTACCTTCGATTCATCGAAAAAAATTAATAAATAAAACCCAAAAAGGATTTACTTACAATTATTTTCGTAAGGAACACAACCGATGGGTAACTTTTTGTCTGATTAATATTCAAAAGCATTGTAATTGGTACAGTAACGTGTTCGTCAACGATTGTATATCCGATTCATCATTGAATTCCTCGATTTAAAAAAAAATTTACTCGTGTTCCTTTCCAATTTTTCAAAAAATATCTTAAATCAAATAGTTGATTTTTCTTCTTTAAATTTGACTTTCTCGCATCTATTTTTTTCTGGCCAGCTAGAAACACGCAACCATCGTGCTAATTGATATCAGTGGTGCTTATGAGAAGCCCAACCTCGAAAGTGCTTTCCAATTACCGTACAGCGTGCAGAAGGAATATGAGAGCTTGAAGCGTCGGTTTTGCTGTTGCGATGCTTCTGTCGGCTATACTGGCTGAAAAATGATTCTCATCAGAATACTTCATTGGATTTTCAATATTCTGCTTCGTTCTGAGTAGCCTTTGAGGTGAAATTTCTTGCGAACGTTTATTGCTTTTAGGCAATGGGTCGGTCCACTCACACCTCAAAAAAGCCTCATACTGCATGACGTTTAGTCGATTGTCTTCTCAGTGTTACTGGGAACCTTTTCAAGGAATACTCTTTTGCTTTTTCGAGTATTATTTTATGAGCTTTTATACGGTTCTTATTGCTTCCTTTCTGCTCAGTGCAACGC
>JPKZ01002823.1:19548-47694 GCA_000803305.1 Toxocara canis | reverse complement strand
TGTACTAATATATGCAGTACTGTTCTGAGTAGTCCGGTACTAATCCATCAGCCCGAAACATATTCGCATCGATGATATCAAAACATTGACAGTGCTTCGTCGAAGCGTTGTTGCAGGCGTTGTTGTAAAGTTGCGCTGCAAAACCATGTAGAATGCGACTTCTATGCACATGCCACAACCATCACATTCATAAGAGATAAACCCGGAAATGTGAGGTGCGCTTGTGATTCCTTATTTGCTAAAGCACATTTAAACGTGCATGTTTAGCGGGTCGGTTTTTCGTTGCCGGAAGTGAAGCAATCAATTTGTTGCAAGGTGAAATGCTGTCACCAATTCAGACGGCCTTTTAAATATCCGAAATTGCAGATGTGAATTTGAGCGCCTAAAATAGTCTCATTCGCGGGCAATGCTATATGCGAGTCAGACAAAAGATGAAATTAAAATAGCCTTTGGGCGAAAGCGTTGGTGCAGATAATTAATGAGTTCATAAATTGGCCAATAACACTATTCGAAACGACGCCTCGTTTGGAAAATGGTGACTCAAGCGAAAATTTTGAAACTGGCGATAAAATTTTGAAAATATGCAAGGAGGCTAGGAAATCCATGACAGTCATCACAAATCTTGGCTTTAACCTAGCAAGATTTCACGAGGTTTAACCGCTTTGCACTATTTGTAGTGTAATCGCTGAAATGTCTAGCTACTGGTTCTAGTGAGAGTAGTATGCATAGCGTATTACTATGTTCTTGCCAGTCGCAGTGGCCACTACGCAAAAAGTTATTCTAGTTTAACAGAGCTTCATTAACGACTTACTGAGAACTATTCATGACTACGATCATTGGGGCGATTCAGCATAGATACATAAGTGGCATAGTGCTTAAACACATTTAAACGACTGTATCCAAAGTGCTGCGAAAATAAGTCAAATGTGTTTTGCAGAAATCAGCTGCAATGTCCAGAGCTTAGTTTGATGAAGAGAGCTTTCCAAATGTAAGGAATTCTTAAGAGCAGTGAGGAGAAAAAAGTCCTTATCGTGCTTCGTAGCTATTGAGCCCAACCGCATGAGTTGTGCGATATCGTGCCTTTGATTTCGTGATATCAGGTTGTTGCGACTTTGTGAGCCTACTTTTCTATAAGTATGTGATATTATATTTGTGCCTAAAGCTGTTGAAGCTCACTTCAGAACAAACTATGTACTGGTTTGCCGTTTGCTTGTTTCGTGAGAGCTATTTGTGTTACGATTTGACAGAGTGAATTTAAATGCATTATGCGATAGAGTACAAAAAATTGAAAAGCTTACCTTTCCTTGTCGATACGTTTCCCTTCATTTTCTGTTTCCCTTTGTACAGTTCCTTACATTCCATTATCTCCTCTTCATTTTCTGCCTTTCAGCTTTTCGTTTTTCTAAAAAGATTTCCACCCAGTATGCTTAAAACAATCGTTTTCTTTCACCCGTTGATTCTTGTTGAATGCTAAAATTTCAGGCAGTAATGTTAGTAAATGTAGAAATGTGGAAGGGAAATAGTTGTGGATGGGAAAGCATGAAACTGGAAGTTACTGTCTTCTTGTAACTGTTTTCGACGAGCAGCCGCTTGTAACTGCTTTAGTGGTAGTTTCATAGGAGTTTTCCGTTAAACGACATTTCATCGACCAAACGACATCACTGCATACCACAGAACATTGATGTTGCTATACCGCTTTTACGTGTGATTACCAAACAATGTTTCCAGCTGAAGAGTGAAGAGATACTGCACTGCACTCCCAAATATGGATTATAAATGAATATTGCACTGTATCCAGGTATAATCTAATAATGTTAAAAAAAAAGAACAAAAGCACATAAACAATTGTTGGTTAGAGTGGAAGTCGCCCAACTTTTGTTTCAGCAATCATGCGACGCTTCGACGAACACCATTTTTTTTTTGAGGGGTGAGGGTGCGATGTGGTAAGACGCCTGGTGGTGGCTTGGGGCTTGCATGGATTCAGCAGTGCTATTCGCATGCAGCAACATTTCGGGAGAAGGCACCCATATAGGAGGCAGCTGTCATGTACTCAACTTGTCGAGCTCGCAACCACCTTGGCTAGCCAGACCGATTTACGGTTTAGCAGCTCCTATCATCATTCTCGTCACGCTTATCACTAATTCACTCGTAATCGTCGTTCTGTCGCATCGCAATCTTCGCACTCCCACTAATCATATCCTGCTCGCTATGGCAATTGCTGAACTCATGACCGGTATTCGTCTTTCTTTTTGTCGAAACTTGTGTAAAAACATTTTAAATAGGCCTCGCCACTGGTTATGGCCTGTTGCTTGATTGCAGAAAAATGGACCATTCCTCAAGGGAAGCCTAAATAAAATGGGATTTGTAAATTTGGGCACCTTAGAGGAAGAGCGGATTTATGAAGTGATTTTAGCAATTGTGTGCTAAGGGTTCAGTCAGATTCAAGGAGAACGTTTATGTCCTGAGCGAGGTGTATATTTTTGAGAGAAAAGCTTGCAATTTTTGCTGTCTACGAAAAAGAGGACGTAGAGAGGGGGGGGGACGGGGGCGGCGCTTTCTTCCGAAGTTTTGCGATATACTACGGAACGGGTTGCTTTTTCAGTTACTTCCTCCTGGCGTTCGCCCCTAAGCAAATGCCACACGTCCGATTCCGGAATGTGTCGATTTCCTGCTTCCTTTATTCGGTACACTTGAGTATGAAAAATTTCAAGATTCATAAATTTGGATCTCATTTGTCAAATTCAAAATCCTTTCTTTTTATCTGCTTACGTGTTTCATATCAGTGTATGCCTTTACACGTCAACATATTTTACAGGGTTGTCTTCGTGCCCGTGGTTCATCTATTACTACACGTTGGGCGGTTTCCTTATTGATCAACACGAAGGACTCAATCCATTTTGGTGCCGATTTCACTCCTACTTCGCTGTTCACTTCCCCACAATGTTTGTTTTCATTTACAACATTTTGTCACAACAACCGTGTTGATACTGTTTTTTAGAGATACATTAAATTGATTTCGAAGAGTATTTCGAGATAACGAAGGGTAAACAAGGCATGTTTTGCTGCAAAGGGTTGTTCTTGAAATGGAAATTTTAAAGAATATTTCTCTGGAGGGCATCCACTGTCATATCTATTAAAAATGTGATCGTTGAAATACTCACTAAACGACAGAATGAATTCTTCCTATAAGACTAATCAAATTTGAATCTGTTTTTTGTCTTAGAATTTACTCTATATCCCGAAAATTGTTGATACTGATGCACATAAAGCACACGTGAGAAATGAGTTGGCCGATTTATAGAGTTAAGATCATCATATACGTCACACCGAGTGTTGTTGTGCTAAAAATATCTCGCATATCAGTTGCAAATAGGATCAAATTCGCATCAGCTGAAATACATATATTTGGTTAACGGTCATTTTATCAACTGATTGCATGAATGTTATAAACGGTTGAAAAGCACAGATAGATAATTTTTGATCTACAGAACGAACTGAATTTTTGATTTGGTCATTTAAGCGTATATTATTTAGACGTCCATAACGTTGTTTTAAATAACCACTTACAGAATTAACTAGCAAATTATGGTATGCACCATTTGTTTCTATTCACAGTATTTTTGAATCTTTCATCGCACCCATGCGTAATGAGATCAACTGAAGTGAACCTTATGCAAACCTCACGTTTTCAGTTAGCTATTTCCGAAATTCAACGTGCCAAATGCCTGAACAGAAGTGCCATATGTTTAAACGATAGTACATTGTTCATATGACATGTATTTGGAAAATTGATCAGCACAGATAAGCTACTCCAAATATTCTTCTCAGAGAAGGGCAAACTTTCTATAGTGTAAATATGAATGTCAGGTAAATATATTCTAATGGCAGGAATGCTTTCTATATCTTTAAGCTGAGCTGCTTCAGAGTAGTTTGTATGAGAGAACTGCTCACGCAGATGAATACAAATGTTCAATGGTTTGCGCATCTTGGAAGCTTCAGGAAAAAAATTCTGGTCAATGATCTATTATGTGGAAGAGTCCTTTTTTTGATCATAAGGGGCTGTGGTCGAGACGAGGATAATTCTTTTAGGGCACAGAGCGTTTCCTTCTTTTGACCTTTTCGTCCCGATATTCTTATTTTGATCACCGTCTTCATTTCTCGCTATGGAGCCCTTCATTCCATCTACCGCCTCAATGGTTGTTCTGCAGATGCTGAAATGCTGTTGAGATGTGTACCAGTGCTGCAAAAGGGGTATTTTTGCGTCAGAAAAGATTTTAGATAATATGAGCACGTCCGAAAAAAAAGCGCCAAAAGAAGCAAGTAGGAGGAGGGTCAAAGGCGATGTGGTGATCTACGTTTTAACACGGAAACAACATTTGCTATAAAATCTTGGCAAATTCTCCTTGTGAACTCAGCTGCAAGTGTTCTTCCCCTTGTTCAAACGCACATCGCCAGATTTCTCCTTCCCTTATTTAACCCTTCTATCCTGCTCAGATCACCTCGTCTTGCTTCGAATATCATTTTAAAGCTATGGTAAGCATTGTGCCTAAGCAGTATTGCTATGGGGATATTGTGTCATAAAAGTCAACGGTTGACTCAATCGTTTGATTCGAATTGAAGACTGCTTAATCGATCGCAGTTTTGCTAAGTATGCCTGAAGCTTGAAATTATCATATCGAAACGGTATCGCCAGAGAAGTGTCTAACCAGCAGATAGTTGTCATGTTTTAGTTCACTAAACGAATGAAGGTTCAGTAATTTTTGTTGATAGTAACTTCGTTTCGTAGATAGTATTGATTAAATAAGCACTTTTGCTTTGTTCACAACAACAATTATATTTCTCCACAAACTGAAAGCATTGAAAATTTCTCTTCACAAAAATGAAATGGCGATGGTTCAGATTCCATACGACAGCGATTTGGTTGACGGTGTTTTTGGCAATTCAACGATACGTGTACGTTTGTGTGCCTTCGATGGTCTGTAAGTACTGCAACCCGGCGCGAACTCGTCAAATGATAGTCGTAATCGCACTAGCCGCCCTTATGAACGAGATGCCAATCATGCTGTTTGAGTCGTCTGTATCCGTGCAGCTCAGCCAGCAGTCGCGCCTATGTATACGTCTCTACGCACCGTTTATCGAAAAGGCATGTTATCAACGATTCCTGGACAAAGTGAATATGAGGGTGATCCCCCAATCCTTCTGCCCCTCCGAAATAAGCCAAAAAAAGACTCTTCTGAAATTCTACCTACTATTGTTACTGTCTAGCTGTGTACACACTTTTTCATACAACCTTTAGTTTTCAAAATTTCCAGTCCCCTCTCTCCCACTCCCCATACCATATGTCAACAGAAACTTCAGCGAATTATTCGCTTAGCAGCACAAAAACTTTTATGTTCTTTGAGTTAGGCGTCGTTCTTCTGTATAATCGATATGGGCTTTCGATATACAAAAGTGCACGTACTGTCTCCAAGTTTGGCACACTGAAATTTTGATATCACTCTTGGTGAAATTCCCGAGGACTTTTTAGAAATTTGTTTGCTGGTTTAGTAGCTTTATGCTGCTTTTGAAGATTGTCGCTCCATCATTTCCAGGAAGATTATGGCCAGCACCTGAAAGTTCACTGCGTAGATATATGGATGCGTGGTGGAAGCACCTTCCAACGCAGAGCTCTGTTTTTTTGAAGTGCACAAGAACGGTACAGTGGCTAGCCAGGAGTGAGAATAGGGTTGAGGGGTGTCACCAAAGTTGTTGGCCTCTGCAAAAAAAAATGTTGGAAATGCAAGGGTTAGGTAGGGAGGTAGAGTGGTGGAGGGGGGCGGGGGTGAGGAGAGGGAAGGGAAGGGTGGGGGTAGAGAACAACGCCAATTTGCTCTGAAATTTCACAAAGTTGCTGCAGACTTTATAAGTTCCGGCTACTTTCAGCTGTGTGAACAAAGTAGAGTGTATATACATGGAGAAGATTCGTCTCATAAGTATTCGTTGCATATGCCAACAATAGCAATCATGGATGTCTGTGCTTTCAGAACGCTGTTTCGCTCTGAAAGAAATCAATACCTTTTCATACAGTACGAGTATGAGAAAAATCAGTTTCCAATTATTTTCGTCTGCTTTCCGTTTCATTGCCTACGAAGTAATCTGACGCCGCAAAATTTTTGTCCGCCACCATAATTTGAGAGGTTTCCTATAGACGATGAGTTGCTTATTTTTATTCAGAGAACTGCACTATCGACTACTATAGATGACAATGACAGCAGTCACTAGACTCGTCATCCTCTTTCTTCGAACAGAATGAGTCACAAAACCTGGCAATCGCTTCACATCATGAAAACATCATTTATTTGAACAAATTTCTTTTCTGGCATTAATGACGGTAAATAAAGCCTGTAGAACTGCTTAGGATGCGTGCAATATCATTCCATACACACTCGGAAACGCCACTGGATGATCTTCGAAGCATATCAAAAATATTTCCTTATTATCAGAGAAGCTCAGTCAAAAGCTGTTCACAGAACTATCTTAAAGGAGAGATCGAAGGGTTTCTTATCCATCAACTGCTTGAAGGCACCACGGATTCAATCGTTCGAATCGGAAACAAGTAAAAACAGTCGATTTCGCATTTGGCGAAGAAATTTTGGTCATCAGATGTGCACAAATTTAGGGAATCGTCTAATGGATTCATTTCCCAGGAGTTACTGCAGTTTTTGCAACTGCATTAGACATACGAATATCGTCGAGCATGATGACTGTAAGTGGCTGCACTTTTCCAAAAAAAAAAAACACAGCTTGCACATTTGCGTGTGCGAAAAAAAAGTGGCGCAATGCGCTAAGTGAGAAAAATAGATACTGAAAAACGAATAAAGATCCGCCTGTTGTTTTATCGTTGTTACGCTTTCATAGAGCATTCGGCAAGAAAATGCTCCTCATATAGATGAAGTAGAGGTGCAACTAAGCCGCTGGACGGTTCAAAATATGCTGTAACGGGGCTATTCCATTAAACAAGTGACACTGATTCAGCTTGATGCAGTGAGAGCACAGAGTGTGCATTCCACTAGTGGTAAATGTGGATGGTTTTATACTGTACTCGTACGCATTAGGCTGAAAAACTTTAGTTGAAATCATTTTTAAAAAGCTCTGCATTTTGCAAGGTAATTGTGGATAGCTCTATTTGCTGACCACATCAGCACGAATAAAGGCAGTATATACCGCAAGTAGCAAGTGTTAATGGTTGTATGGCGCATCGGTCCAAAGCTGCAAATTTTAGAAGTGGTTGTTTTCACGTAGTGTGGGGAAGGGGGGAGGAACCAGGTGGTGGCAAGTAAACGAGGACTGGATGAATCGAACTAAAATCTTTCCCATTGCTGCTGGAGCTCACATGCACGACCTAAACAAGGAAAAAGTGATGGATGAATGAAGTACTAAGTTGGCGCAAAAATAAAACTAAAGGTATTGTATGCGAAACGAGGAACGTCGAGAAAAGCGACGATGAGAAAATAAAAATACACATGCTGTCCGTTTTTATTTGAGTGAACTTCATTAGTGCATTACAGCGACAACAGAGCAATGAATGCGTGAAAAACAAAAAGAAAAGACATCAAGAAATTTTTGCAGCGAATTTCTTTCTCAAAAAATTCAGGCTGAAGTCAGTCAACAATGACAAACAGAAATCTGTGCGAGCTCAAGAACTGAGCGAAACTACCTTTAACTGTTTGAAATAAACGATGTGAGTTTGTGTCTGTGTCTATGTGTCTGTGTCTCTGTGTGTCTGTGAGTCCCTTTGTCTCTCTGTCGTTTGTGTGGGTGTGTCCTTGTGTGCGTGTATGCGCGTGTGCGTTTGCGTGTGTCTGAGTGTGTCTGTGAATGTGTGTGTCCGTGTGTGTTCGTGTGTGTGCGTGCGTGTTGTGTTGTGTTTGGTGTGTCTGTGGTGTGTGTGGGGTGTGTCGGGTCTGCCGTGTGTGTGTCTGTGGCGTGCGTGCGTGCGCATGTGTGTGCGGTGTGTTTGCGAGTGTATGCGTGCGTGTGTGTGGTTTCTGTGTGTGGCGTGTGTGTGGTGAGTGCGTGGGGACTGTGCGCGTGCGTGTGCGTGTGGCGTGTGAGTTTGGTGTGTGCGTGTGAGGTGTGTGGAGCGTGTGTGTTAGTGTTGCGGCTGTGTGGTGTGTGTCTGTGTGTGTGGTGTGTGTTTGGTGTGCGTATGCCGCGGTTATGTGGTGTGTGTGGTGTGTGCGTGCGTGACGTGTCTGTGTGGTGCGTTTGCGTGGTGTGCGTGGGGTGTGTGTGCGTTTGTGTGTGGTGTTTTTGGTGTGCGTGTGGGTGTGTTGTGTGTGGTGCGGTTGTGAGGTGTGTGTCTGTGTGTGACGTGCTTGTGGTGTACGTGTGGGGTGTATGTGCGCGTGCGTGCGTGTGGTGTGGGTAGGGCGTGCGGTGTGGGATTGGTGCGGTTGTGTTGTGTGTGCCTGTGCGTGTGTGTAGGTGTGTGTGGTCGTGTGTGTGGTATGTGTGTGGGGTGCTTGTGAGTGTGTGTATTGTGTGTCTGTGTGCGTAGATGTATGTTTGGTGTGGTGTATTTTTGGTGTGCGTGTGGGGTGTATAGTGTGTTTGTGTGTAATATGTGGGTGTGTGGTGTTTGCGGAGTGTGTGTACGTGTGTGTTGTGTGTGTCTTTGTAGGCGATGTATGTGAAGAGTATGATGGCGTGTGTTGGGCACGTGGTGTGGGTGCGGTGCCGTCGTGTGATGTGTGCGCGAGGGCGTGTGTAGGTGTGTGCGCATGTCTGTGCGGTGTCTCTGCGTGTGGTGTGTGCGTGTGGGACGTGTCTGTGTGGTGTTTTTGCGTGGTGTGTGTGGGGTGTGTGCGCGTTTGTGTGTGGTGTTTTTGGTGTGTGGGTATGTTGTGTGTGTGGTGCGGTTCTACGGTGTGTGTGGTGTGTGTCTCTGTGTGTGGTGTGCATGGTGTGTGTGTGGTGCGGTTTTGTGTGTGTGTGTGGTGCGGTTTTGTGTGTGTGTTTTGTTGACTCTTTGCTACGGATAGCAGTTTCTATATGAATGATTAATTTTGCTGTGAACTGACTGTGGAGTGGAACAAAGTAAAGCAATTCATTTGCAATTCACCTATAGCTAATCAGGGCCATATGGAAGACTGTAATTTGTAGCTATCACGAAATTTCTCTCGAATTGTGCGTCATCT
The DNA here is from genome assembly GCA_000803305.1 of Toxocara canis. NCBI lineage: Eukaryota > Metazoa > Nematoda > Chromadorea > Rhabditida > Toxocaridae > Toxocara > Toxocara canis. The sequence goes on along the minus strand of JPKZ01002823.1, from coordinate 38,515 downwards.
GTTGGTAATTCTTGGCCGTCGAAGAGAAGTTTTGGCGGGAAATTTCGAAGAGAATTCTTCGCTCATCTTTCACGTAGTAAATCCGAAAACTAAAGAAAACAAAAAAAAACTGTGTATCAGTAGCTAAGCGTTCATTTGTAGACGATCGGTGCAAATGCGTTCTATTCGGTAATTCTATGCTATCGTGCTGTATTCGTTCACATCGTGCCATGCGCACTGCTTATCGTCTTCACAGGAAAACTTTTTCGAACGATCAACGAGGCTGATCGAAAACGCAGTTTCCAGGCATTTCCATCCAGAAAATCAGTAAGTGTACTATTTACCTACTTTATTTCATACATACAGCTTAGGACCGATTCAGATTTCCAATCCAGAATGCTGGAGTTCCGATGTTAAGTTTTTCATTTTTTTCTTTCGATTTCGCTTGTGTAATTTTCAGTTATGAAACCAGATCAGAGACGGGAAGCATATGCTTTAAGGTCTGCACGCTCTCAGGTCGATCGAAAACTATAAAATCCAGTCTTGTTTATGAAGAAATTAAGTTTGAGCCACTCAGCATTTGCTGTGTAAACAAATTTCGCCTTGTATTAACTCCTTCGCATAGGTATTTTTGACCTTTTTTGGACGTGTGACCTTTGGCAACTCCTTAACTTCCTCCTTTCGAATTCACTTTTTTTCTTGTTAGTTCAACCAGTTTTGTAGCAGTGTCCTTGAAGATGCGATTCTGGTTTTTCAAAAATATCTTTCTAATGCAACCTTAACACATAACTTCCGCCCTAAGGTACGCGCTGACGTGTTTTCTCCAGTGGATACGAATTGACGAACGGGAATAAATGCCTCATTGCATTTATTTTAAACGTTTTCTTCTAGAGAAATATGCATCCAATTCGAAGCCTATCTTTATCGTTGGTTTTTTTTTTCAAATTTCCTTCTGAGAGCTCTTCTTGAATTGATACAGCTTCCAATAATTCAATTATTGGGTAATTGATTTGCAGTCATCTGAGCCGCGCTGTTCGGTACATTCTCCAGCACGTCTGATGCATGCGACAACAAAGATGCTAGTAGTGGTGATTGCAATATTTCTCATTATCGAAATTCCGGTTGCACTTGTATTTCTGCTTCACTTTGTCGTCGTCGTCTATGGACTTATGCCTCTCTCCATGTATCAACCGATCAATAATCTCATAATTATAAGGTCCATCTCCTTTATTTTCTATTTAAAGTGATAGTATTTATTTATATTTAAGTCTTATAGAAAACTACGAAACTTTGACGCTTAAATTTTAGCACTAGTTAGTCGTTGAAGATTTGTAGCCACTAAAAAATTGGTGTATTGATTTTAAGAGAAACTGCAATATCGTTTGCAACAAAATATCAGTTTCCTTCAATAACTCATCTGTTATTAGGTCGACTTCGGATACTGCAGCATTAGTAAACGAAGTGAGAGTCTCCTCAAAGGTCTGCCTATAGGAGGGCGTGCGCGAAGTAAGGTGTTCGATGGTTTAGCCGAACTCACTAAGTGCGGGAGGGAAAACAGGATGAGAAGGTTTGAATGCTCGAATGAATACGTCATTAAAACAGGGCAACTTTTAATGATCGGATCGAAAGGCATTCAAAAGTTGTGAGAAATTCTTGCCAGCCTTCGAAATGACCTGCCGATGACCTTCCATAGATCGGAACGATACTTCGACACATTCCCAAACTTGGTAGTCCACGTAATGCTAATTTCGACTGACCCAGTGGAAAGACTGCATATGAAAGCTGCACAGATTTATACACTTAAAAACCAAAATTAGCATGAAAACGAAAGTGCAGACGCCCTAGGATGGCTTATTCACACAGCGTGGTCCTCTACCTTCACTCTTCCTAGTTTTGGTATTGAGCGCGTTGGTTAGCAAACTCACAAATATTTCTTTCCAACTTTTCCTCCCTCATCCTATGTTTTTTCCACTATTTTTTTTCTTAGTCATTCCCTTCCCTCTTCCCCTCCCCTTCCGCTTCTCTTGCTTCCGTCTATCCGACAAAGTTTTCAAGTAATGTTCCCTCTATAACTTTGGAATTAACCAAAATACCGCTTACATAAGCTCTACGTTATGAATTCGTCTGTGTAAACCCCGAGTGCAGACAAAGCACACCGCGCACAACCGTTGCAATCAGAAAAATAACGCACTGGATGAAATTCTGTTGTAAAATGATATACATTTCGGTTTTTTTTTAAAAAACACAGTCTCTCTTCTCATTGTCATAGAAGTCTATCGGAAATCGCGTTTTGCCACTGAAAGATGTCTTCATACTTTATTTAAATCACAAGTGGTTCATTGGTGATTGCTTGATGAAAAATGATAGTAAGCACATTTGTGAGATACATTCACCGCAAATTTCTCTCATCTCCTCGTTCTGTTTTTTGGAGAATAAATTATTAGAACCTTTTTAAATGCATCTGGCATGTTCTCGTTTGATTTTTTTTTTGGAGGCGGAGGGGTTGGCTGCACTATTGCACAGACATTTTCCTCCTCCTCCTTTCAGCTCGCTCAGTTACGTGCGGGCCATGAAAAAATAGCAGGAAATATCGTGACCTGCGCTCGAGCTTTCTTCCATGTTGCGCGCTTCGCCCATTTTTCCTCCCATCCCCCTCTTTCCCACCCAGTCCCCGGGACTTCCTCTCGTTCAGAGTGACTGAATGGTCTGCCCGTATATGAATGGGATTAACTGGTGAAAGCTATAATAAAACAGCATGTGGCTCTTCACAACGATCTGGAAGAGCGCTATGCGTTAGATAGGGTCTCGAAAAGATCCCTTCACACAATGGCCAAGATATTTGGTGGAGGTGTGCTACGCAAAAAGCTACCTCTCCTAAACATTTTGTTTGTCCTTGTTCATTTCTATTCCCACTTCAAAACCATGCTGTAGTAATAAAATTCTATGTCATAAAACCTTCACCTGAGGATTGTGATGCTATTCTAGTGATTTTCTTGCAATTTTTTTATAGAAATTTTATGATTATCCTTACATATCCGCTCAATTTCGCTATTTATTTCGGAATGAGTTCCTCATTTCAACTTCAATTTCGACAGCTGTTTTCAAAGAAAATATTATACGTGGCGGCTCCACAATCACAGACTCCTCGTCGACCGCGGTTCAGCGTTCAGCTTATAGATATTCACAAAATTCGACGGCCATCATCCATCGTAACTTCATTTTCTAAAATTTCATTCTTGCTGCTATCTTTCCCGTCTATTCTTCATTTACTTGTGCTCCTACTTTAGATCGCTAGTCTTGTACATCACACAGGATTGCCTAATGCATTGCATAGCCGTTTCACATGTACCAAAATTTTAATGGTAGCATAGTATGGGCGAATTTAAAAGTGAGTGTAGGAACTCCTATCAAAAAATAAATTGTTGAAAAAGTTGAAAGCGATATGCCTTCTTTTTACGCGAATTTCGTTTTCAAAAGTCGATCAAAATGAAAACAACATTTAGAATATAAGACAAACATCTATCAACTGTTATGCATAGCTGCAAAATGACATACTGTTACTCGCTTATCGCTGTCTCCATATTCAACAACTTTACAAACAAACCTAAATGTTTCTGAATTGTAAACGACTGAATTGGCAAGTACAGTCCTGATAACATTAAAACCGTGCTTCTTGATGATTACATCAAAATGCTGTTGACATACGCCACCCTTTTCGATCGACGACGGTGCCGAATGAAATTGGATTTACTGGCATCGAAAGAACCTAATGGCGCATGCATTTTTCATGCCGCAGCTTTGTGTCAAATTAGGGAATGCGATATAGCAGTGCAACGGTTCTTTAATCACCAATACGAAATCGATAAGCGTTACGATTGGGAGAAAGGTGAAGCAGTTGAAAGCCTCGATTTGGATGCTTTGCAATGACCTGTATATTTGTCAATGGTAACTTAGAAATACTGGCATTGCAGCAGAACTCAAAATTAAGGTCATGAGGAGAGAAGTGATTTATGCAGAAACCTTTCTAGGGGAAGGCGCGGGCGGGTTATCAGTAACAAGTGGAAATTCACAATCGAGATTTTTCATTCCTTATAATCGTCTGGGAAACAGATCTTGAGTGCTCTTATGGCCGTTTTCTGTGCACCGGCAAATTTTCGTCTTAGCAGATCCAGCAACTAAAAATTTTATGGACGTGATGCCTTTTGCGATAGTGAAAACCCATTACGAGACCGTCAAGATGTGCAAATGCATGTAGATTTAATACGCATAATTCAAGGATATAATTTAGATGTTGCGAGGACTTCCAAAGAAATTTAAGTTAGTTTCAAGATAATTCACGGTGCATGAAGAGAGGAGAGATTACGGAAAAAATAGATTAAGGAAGTAAGAATAATCGGTTCAATTCTTTGGAGGCAAGAAACTGGGCTCATACGGCTCAAAGCAGCGCGACTAGAACATGTGTCAAGCTCAGCCTGAAATTTTAATTTATGAGATGTGGGAAATTTCAGAAAAGCAAGCACGAGAATTTCGGGAAAGTGGGCGCTAACAACGAACTTAGTTGCGACCTCATGAACATCTCGTTTGACTGCCGTCACTTTACAGCCTGCACCATAAGCAACTGGTTGGTTGCCGGGCAAACGGAAATGTTCTGCATAGTTAAGCGTTTTTGCATTTTGCACATTCACGAAAGGAATTAGACATTTTAACCCGAAGTACAGAAAATGTACATCGTGTTAGCTTCCTAGTACGATCCTCAACTTGTCTAGCAATTGCAGATGAAAAATCATCTCAAAAGGGAGGAGGTAAACACCATATGCTCTCTCCACCGTTTCTCTTCCCTCCCTTTTCCTCTTCTCTTCCTTCTGCTTACTTAATGATTATGGGAGCAAATTTGGTATGCAGCGCTTGTTGCAGTTTTGGGAACGCAGGAGTAGATCTCGGAGCGACATATCAGTGAATGAACGAACGTGCAGCAATCAACTACATCCCAACGACGCGTATCTCTGAAAAAGAACACCGCCGTGACGATGCTGTGCGGAGGAACGGGGAGTTTTGGGACTTTTCTCTTCGAACTCATAAGTGGAATTATGACGTGCTTGGAGATCTTAACAATATGTGATGGATGAAGAATGAAAACCCTATCCGCAAATATCGCTAGAGTTCGTGACCTCTCTCTTTCCGGGCGAAAGCCATCTCCCTCTGAGCTATTGCTGCGAGCTGACATCACTCACCTTCTCGTTGGCAGGGACGTTAGCGTTTTGCTGTTTTGAGCTCTACTGCGTAGAGCTGAAAAGCAAATATCGCTAGAGTTCGTGACCTCTCTCTTTCCGGGCGAAAGCCATCTCCCTCTGAGCTATTGCTGCGAGCTGACATCACTCACCTTCTCGTTGGCAGGGACGTTAGCGTTTTGCTGTTTTGAGCTCTACTGCGTAGAGCTGAAAATAGAGCTGAGTGCACCGAACTTATTGTTTGAATAGGCTTTACAGTCCTGCATATGACTCGAAAAAATCACGACAATTGCTACAAATATAGTAATTGTTGAAGTTGAATTCGATACCAGCATCTGTGACAGCGAAGTTTGTGCTTCATAGCGCAATTTGTGCTCTCTAGCCACCTATCCCACTCTTTTTATTATTTTCACGAATAGTCGTCGTTCATGAACAATATAGTTATCCTACATGACTAGATCGAAAGTTGGAAAAAATGAATTCAATATTTCCACTCAATGCAACTCCAGAGGGAATTTTTGGAAATTTCTCCATATGACGCGAAAACTCAATGGTCCTCGAACGTAACAAATAAATGTGTGCAAATTTGGTAGGAATAGATAAAAGCAGACGAAAAAAAAGCGCTATTTGCATTAGGTTAACGATAGTTTTTTGCTTAGTACCGCATAATGCGGGGAATAAATATTTTTCTAAAGTTGAAGAACCAAAAAAAACAGTTGTTTTTTGAAAAAAAAGGTGCTTTGAGGTTGACCGACAAATAGAGAGAGTCAGTCGAGCATCTACAGTTTACAGTTTTGCTTTCACATCAAAAAGCCTTTGAAGTAAATTTTGATTTTCTGTAATACAAGGAATAAGTTCTTGGATACATTGGTGACATTGCTAAGAACCGATCTTTCATATTACAAATTTGTAAATCGTTTGTGCGATGCGTTATGCGCATCGCACAAACTGAGCACCACCACTCCAGCACATTAATAGCTCTTCCATTGTGTCTCTCTGCCCCATATGTGAATTAGTTCTCATTTGGTTTTGTTGCGTAACTCTATCGCTTACTGCTTCACATTTGAGATGTTGTGGAAGAGTAACTTGAATCGTTATCTTCCACAATAAAACTACTAATTAGAAAGTGTTTTCATACAAATTAATAGTCATTACAGGGTAATTGATGGTAATTATAACTTGCTTTTATTCTAAATAAAAATCGTTTTGTTTTGCGCAAACCTATATGATATATGCGAGTATTTGAATTCATTTCATCAATGATTTAACTATACGAGATTTGGATAACGTTTCATGAGTCATATTTCGACGAATTTACGATCGCATGCTAAGATCGTTTCTTTGAAAGACAAATGCTAAAATTCAATATTTTATCATAACTAACAATGGACTGCTAGATGATCCATCTACTGCTTTCCGTCTTTCGAACAGAACTTGAAGAATTTTTCAGTTCGCAATTGGCCATTGTTGAGAATAGAATTTTTGTAAAACTGTTCCACAGTTAAACAGTGAACATGTAAACGTATGTATTTGTGGAGTATAGATGATGATATGATTCCAGCTTACACTCTCTGCAATTTTAAAACGCCTTCTACGTTAATGTGAATATGATATTATCAAATGGGCATGTATAACACTAGCTGTAACATTCAGCTGTCCAAAAAGAGATGGACGAAAGTTTTCGAGAAAAAAATAACTCCCTTTTATCTCAACCATTGCCATCATTTCTCCTTAAAAGCACTAAAAGATTTTAGATACGCTGAGGTTTCATGCGATAATAAATGATTTGTTATGATCACACATACTGTTTAATTACTGAAAGGAACATGGAGAACATTCCCTTATGAGATGACTGTTTACTCTCAGCTGAATGAACCAAAATAATGCTCGGCTAGCTGCTAGAGAGTTAGTAGGTGATTGGCTGCCGGCTAGCTGCTGGCTAACTGGCATTTGAAGGATAACGTTTGCGCCCAACAATGTGCCACTATAGCTTAAAGGAAGTAGCACAACACTGGATGTGGTCGGTTAACAACAACTCCAGTGGTTGCAGTGGAAGTTAGTATAATCAAAACAGAGATATAAGAACTGAAGTATCCGTATATGTGGGCTGTACTGCCTTCTTCATTCACTCATAGGTTTCTTTCTGCAAAGATTCCTTACTTCACTCAAAGTAGCGCCGGCAAAAAGTAAAGACCAGTTTTGTGAATACTAACGCACCCAAGACTGCAGGAAATAAAAGGAAAGAATTTTATTTCGAAATAGTTAAACGGCTGGTTTTTCGTTAGCATATTTTTAGAATTTTGGATATAAGAAACTTTGCATGCAAGAGTGGAATTCGAATTATAAATCCAAAGACCCACTGTTAATAGTAAGTTTTTTGTATCGTTTCGTTACAAAAAAAAAAAGAAATCCTGACTGAAACGTCTAAAAATTTTTTTCCGAGCCAAGCTCCATTAATGATATCGTAACCTTCACCTCCCACCCGTTTTCGTCGTCTTCGATACATACGCCAGTGGCTTCAAGCAACGTTTAGTTCTCGGCTTATACATCTGTTAAATGGTATGGGATGGCCAGTGAAGACTCATTTCTCGATCGAATCTCCAAACCGAGCAGCGCCTAGGATTGGCACTACGGATGAAGAACCTGCAATAGTTTATAATTTATTTTTTGAATAATTCGATAGATGATGCCAAATTTATCAGAGTTCAGCACAAAAAAAAGCCATGAAATTTTACAACCTAGCAACTATCAGTCTGTGGTTATTGATCGAAAATCTAGCGAAACAGCCTTAGAAGTGGCCGGACGTTGGCGAAATGTTCCTTCCATAACTAACTAATCGCAGCTCAGTGTGGCTATAATTTAACCATAATTTCCAACGCTTTGTCAAGTCGCGTCACTTGTTTTTCCATAGCGACATATTTTAGTCGTTTCTAAATGCGATACGTTTTTTGTCGTACTTTCACGCAATGGAATATTCTGTAATAAGAGTGGATAAGTTAGACAAAATTTTTGTAGTCTACTGGCAATTTCTGAATAAAGACAACCAAATAAGCGAACAACCAAATGGAGATATGATAACCTGCACCACGTTTTCCTGATAGCAACTGCTTGAGAGTGCTTTGTGCTGCATCCAACTCTTCATCATTCCGTAGTGCACTGAAAACAATTGCCAACTTCTTCATTAGAACTATATACTTCCAATAAGCTGGCTCTAGACTGAAAGACCTAAACACAGTAATACTGCTTTTTGTTAACATGCATACAAAACAGGTACATCGAGGGATTTCAAAATACACTTGTGTATTTTGAAACCCCTTCATCATATGCAAGCATTTTTACGAGTAACTAAGTAAATAATGCTGGTCGAAACAGTTATTTTTCTTGTTTGTTGTGCAGTTGAGGGTTTCCTTGCGCTCTGTTCGCATACCTTTCGGGTACATTAATTCTGTAGTTCGTAAGTGTTCTTCCTTGCAGAAACTCTTGAAAATAATCAAGAAAGAAACATAAGTTTATTAAAAACAAGAGCTGAAAGCTACAGCAAATCAAAAACATGGTGCACGTCATATGTAGAAAACGCTGAGACGCGAGGAAAGATGTTTATGAAAAATGCGCCAGGTATCCGTGCGTAACATAGGTATACGAATGTATTCTACGTTTTCGATTTGCTACGGCCTCCGACCGACCGAAGAAAAAGTTTATTTTTGAAACAAGCACAAAGTGCTATTTTGAAACAAGAAAATTGGTGAAAATACCTTGTTGAATGCATAATGTTGATGAACTGCATTTCGGAAGTCCACGGGTTTACAAACGGTCGCCACAGTGAATCGACCATGACGCAATGCTCGGATTCGCACCTTAGCCTATAGCTTGCTTCGCGCGCTTCGTTCGATCTCACGACTGAAAACACTGAGTTATTTGCTGCCCTTAACTGCCCTGTTGTGCATTGCTATAAGTGCAACAGGGTTGCGAACTGACTACGTCAATGGTGTCGTAATTGGCACTTTGTATTTCGACCCCATGTTGGGATCCCGGTTATGCGCGATCATTACACGTAAAATTTCAATCTTTCCTCTTAAGCGGTCTCATATTGCACAGTTAACTAAACTACTAGGTGGCGTTTTCAGGTGATTTTCATCCAGGCGACGCATGGACGATTTTGGAAAGGAAGAAAGATTCAAGTTTCGGGGGGGAGGGAGGGGGAGGTTAAAACGCAAATTCAATGCTTTAACAAGTCGAACCATTTGTACCGAACTAAAACATTGTGCACAACCCTATTAATGCCAGCAGAAGTTCATTTGTTTCATTTTCCTTGTTCTTTCCCCAAACATATGAGAATACAAAGCAGCCCTTCTGCCTGAAGTTATGATGTGAGGCAAAAACCCTACTACTTTTGTCCTGTACATTTGTTCATTTTCTTGTACGAGGTGCAGGCTCTGAAAAATTATTTGGCTATATCAAAAAAATAAGTTGCACGTATCACTTCATTATAGACCACCCTCCCCACCTAGTGGAACGGGAAGTTGTTCGTTATGGTTTTTAGCCCAATATGTAACAATTTGAATGTAAAACAAATTTGAACTCATACCTTACAAAATAAATATCTCTCTCTTTAGGCTTTATCCGACTTTTACGGTGAAGAACAAAGAGGGTAATACGATGTCTTCCTTGAGTACAAACGGTGAATACGAGCAAATAACCCAATAGCAGTTCTGCATAACGAACAAATCAAACAGAACGAATCTTTGGCATTCCAGAGCAATTTGGAAATTTGCGATTTGTCTACGGCTCAACGCAATCGTACGGTCGTTATTTTCACATGATCACTTCAAAAAAATCTCCTTTTTCTAAGCTCACTAGTTGCTGTGCTTTCATCAAGGTCAAATATGTATTACCCGCTTCTATCAACCTCAGTTTCCTGAAATTTTCATTTACTCTACATGCGTTGTAATCCATCAGCAGTTGTTCATATCATAAACAGTCATACCTCAAATGCTACCTCCGAGTCGACAAGAGATAGTGGAATGCTTGGCTACTCTAATACGTGATGCATCCTCATAGAATTGCACGATTTCAGCGAACTTTACTAAACGAACATAGTATACCTTGTTTGTGATGGTGTGAAACATCCAGTAGGTCACCCTCATAAACGATATCGTAATAACTGGTGCCAAGCAGCCTGTGTGGAAGATATCCGAGAACAGTCGAAAGTCTGCAAGTGGACTCCTTAAAAGCATAGTTTGCAACATACCGAAAGATACCCTTATGTCAGGGTGTCAGACATCTGTGTTTCAGCGTTTAGCAACCACAACACACTTCGAAACCCACCACATGAATTCAGTTCTCTCTTCAATTAGAAATAAGATAGTATGGTAATATGATGAGTGGTGCTCTTAGTTAAAGTAAATATGTGACTTGTAGCTTACTGAGGATCACAATGCGTAATTCGGCCATTGAGAGAGATCTTCATTTGAAACTTCTCTCCGGCATCTGAAAAGAGAGCGAGTACACAGCTTTTACAACTAAAAACTTAATAGAGTTAAGAAAATAACAAATATCTGAGGAAATGAAATCTGCATAAACTAATGCGACAAAACCTGAATAAAAAAGTTTTTTAAAAGAATGCTAATCACGGTAACTTGTTAAATAAAAAACACTCATTTCATCTATTACTGTCTTTCTTTGCACAATATCAAAACAATATAGAGTTCCAAATGAAATATTATCAAGGGACTGCCAGGTTTACATCATTTGGTACGCCTTCGTATTGTTTTGATTAAACTAATCGCTGAATCAGTTCGAGAACTCTGCAAACTGAAGAGAAATGTTTGTAACAACTTACGGAACTCATCGTCGCTTTTTATGAGAAGAAGCACCGCAACCGGTGTACTACTCTTTCGCAGAAAACCACAACATCGAAATTTGCAATAAGCGTTTGTGTTCGTCGGCGTACCCCTGAATTCAACGTATTCAAATGAATTCATCATCGTCATGCTAAGCGAATCGTGTCATAAGAAAGAAGAAGGAAAATCTCTAGCACCTTCATTCTTCTCTTTATTACCGCTTTTCTACTTTTCGCTAGAGGTTTATTGTGGAACTCCTGTTCAGCTTTCTGACATGTATGTTTTGACTGTAGGCCAATTCCTTTACGAGAATTTTTCATGTTACGAGCATGGAGAGGGAAGCGATAGGTAGGAGTGGTTCTACGGAGCTCCCTGATGTTGTGCAAACTTACATCAGGTAGTATAAATAATCATAAAGTCTACACACCTCCATCTAGTATACAAGACCTCTACCTTAAGCAGTTCATTCGTGTATTAACACCTACGCAGGAGTTCTGGTTCCAGAGATCCAGATTTTGGCTCGGATCCCAAAATCCCGAAATTTCGGTGCTTTTTGAGTTTCGGCTTCTGTTCTGGTTCCAATGCGAATCATGAGGTTACTTAACTAGAAACCGAGAAGAAAAACACGATCTGTAAGCAGTTCGTAGATATGGTTTGACGTTGAGCAATCGGTTTATTGCATGCTCAGTAATTTGTACGTTACCCGTTCGCGTGGTTATTTTCCGCATTGATCTTTTAGAGCATTAATTTTGGTCCTCGATGAATACTGCGGTTCCGTTTCCGATTCTAGTCTTTCGAAAATTTTTTCGGATGCAGGCACTTCGTCCACGTACTACTTAGCTGACAAATGAACATTGTGACCAGAGATGCATAACTAAACAGCTCTTTAATACAAAAAAGCTTTTTCGACGGGGCTTCAGGGCGTACGAGAAAGTATTGGACACACCAAAGACGGCTTTAAAAAAGACCACGAGTAAACTTACGGTTTTGGGTTGAGCTTTATTCGACACATGAACGAGCGTCGTAGACCAGTGTTGAAATCAGTTCGCTGCACAAAATGACCAGTACTTGAACTCACTGAATCGCTTACTGAAAAATTTTATTCGATATCTCGCAGCACAGCTTTTTTTTTCACGGGACCGATGCGGCTGTCTTAGCAACTTCAACAGACGTCCGATGCTCCCCGAACTACCTCTAATAAAGCTCAGGACGTTGTAGAGCTCAGTATTCTGAAGGTGCTAAATGTTTGGATGGAGGGAAGGAGAGGCGCGCTGAAGCTACTTTGTCTGGCTTCTGCTGATTTACGCTTTTTTTTACAATGGAAATCGCAATAATCTTGAAGGATGTGAGGTGGTTGGTGGGGGAGGAGGAGTCGAGAGAAAGGCTGTTTTTCCGATAGGTTCGGAAAAGATACTGTCAGATAATGAATCGGTAGAACTGACGAATGAAGAAAAGGATCATCATGAGACTCACGCAGCAGTCTCGCGGCTGAAAAAGAGGATGAATGAAGGAGAAACAAATTTGCTTTATGTCCAGTTAGTTCGTTCTCCAGGTGATTAAAAGTTTGCAAATAAAGACGCTCCCTGAGAAGCCATAGAAAGAACTTACAGTATCCGGCATTCATATCACCAGAGATGTTACTCTCAATGAAAAATGTCATCATTTCGTTTTTGAATGCTTGCATGTCGTCTGGATGGAGGAGATCAAACCAATTCCTAAAACCATGGTATTTTCTTTGGAATCTGTTCGAATCAGTCCTGCCATAAAAATACTAACATACAGCAACGAAAATTTGCAAAGGACATAAAATCACAATATGCTTATCACTTAACAATAAATAGTTATTAAATATTACCATTTAAATTATTACGACGAACCGAAATGCCTGCCATTAATTTGCTTTCATTATAAACCAAAAAACTTGAATTGGGTCTGTTACAACAATCTATGCAAAATCGAAGGGTACCCCATCCGACTGCTAGCAATCCAGTTTCGCTTCAAGCATGAAAGATTTGAAGTTTTTTCTTTTAAATGGTACTGCTTTCTCAGCACTTCTGAACACATTTCCTGCTACTACGTTTGGAAATGCCGAGCTAAGTTCAAATTTCTTAGCTAGAACTCTTTTATAATGTGTGACGCGAGGAATGCAATGGCGTTAAACAGAGCTTGCTGTTAATGAATTCAGATTTTCGTTCACCTAATTGAGCGGCGTAGATGGATTTTGAACCCTGCAGCTAATTCAAAGTTGAGCTTATAATCTTCCTTTAAAGATTAAGACGGCGCTTCTTTTGTCGGAGGCAATTTCCAAAAGCCTCAGTTTTGTTAAGATCGACTAGGAAATGGGGTCCAGGAAGTGCAAGAAGACGCGTAGAAAGGCACAAACAATTTAAAAATTCAGATTTTCTTCCTCTTAGCGAGGAAATTTGCAAATTCCACGGTTAATCTGGACCAGGTCTAGGATTAGAAAGAAGTTCGTTGGAGGGACAGATGACAGCAGAATTGGCTCATTTTACAATGTCTTGTTGTTTATGGAAGATACCGCCGCTGCTGCATTGTGCGAGGCTGTGCAATCAAATCGTACCTGGACTTGATTTCTTCAGCGCTTGTCGACATATTTTCGGCAACGGTATCCGATGCATAGAGAATGTTGCCCGAATCAAGGTCGGTTACCACAACAAAACTATCGATACACTGAATGAACGGCACCAATCAGTACACAAACGTAGACAACGTTTATGATACATCCACGCTGAGTGTGGCTCAGCAGACTTTTTCTGATTTGGGCTTCAATACCAAAAAGCGGAAGACCGTTGATTTGGAACCTTCGTCTGAACATATAATTTGATCGATCGCCATAAAAACGCGCAATAATTGCTTTTTGCAAGATCTTGACCAAGCTTTTTGCTAGCACATTGGTTTGCTTCCTTAAACCTCATTCAGTAACCTTCCCCAAAAACGTCTGCGTGATTTAGGTCCACTTCAAAAGCGCATATAATTCAACCTTTTTTAAAGTGAGCATTACCTTCTCACTAGCAATGTGCTGTTGGAAACATGGAAGCTCCTAATGAATTCATAAAATGAAAATTGCTGCATTTCTTGATGACTTTATAATTTTGCTTATTTTTGGCTCATGTGCGCGTGAAGTTGAAATGCTCAGCGCTTTAGAGCGAGCTCATGACAAACTACAGAAGACAAGCGAACAATGCAAGCTGTGTTATGCAGAAGCCTGCATCGAAAGATTATTTCGGAAGTCATGGTAAGAGGATCGAAAACAGAGGGAATCATCAAAACTACGATTCTGAACGCTAGTGCTGCATCAACTCTCGGTCTTGATTTTGGTTTCGTCAGTCAGATGTCTATCGCATAAATGTACGCCGACTGAAAGCAGCATACGACGAGGGCATTGTATCTCATATGGATAATTGCTGAACTAGTGGTGATGAAAGGATAACGCGGCAAACCAAACGGAGGTGTTGACCGTTGAAGCCCCATGTGTTTGCGTTCGTGATTTGGGGTCAATATTTGCGCCTGTTAAGGAAACATTTTTGGAGCGCATCAGGAATGCCTTTAAATTTCTCTGATTTTGCCAAGTTCATCCATGCAATTTGATGGTTTTAACAAATAGAACCATAGTTAGACTTGCATATGCGGTAAATAAGAGAATAACGCTTAGATGGATAAAATGCGAACGCTATAGTTCATATGATGGGGCGCCTACTTACAAAATGGAAGGCCGACAATTCTAACTCCAGTTTCAAGTGCACGTTTCACTCGCGATTACGTGCGTGCTTGGTAAAGGAATTCAGTAAAGCAGTAGAATCGTTAATCGAATAAGCGCAGTTACTAACGGAAGGACATGAAAAAAACACTGAGTATATTTATGTCAGTGTGCTGCCGCTGCGACGTTAGTTGCGAGTAACAGGCAAATGGATACTTTAGTTGTCGTGCTAAATTGTCGATTCGTAAATGAAATCACAGTTTACGGCGTTGAGTTAAACACACTAATAAATGAACATTCTCTCATCCGTATTCCCACGTCAGCGTTGTTGTCGAGAATGTTCGGATTTACTACATATAACATGTGTATGTCCCATTCGTTACATACAACAAATGTAAATGCTATTCTGGGATTCAACATAACTATATAATTTATTTGAGACGATATAAATTTGTCGATCAAGCGCTCTCATGTTTTAGTTGCACAATTTTCGATTGTTTTACATCTTGCTTCTCGATAATCGATTGCGTAGCGTCTTTAAAAATGATGCGTTATCAAGTTCCATAAAAATTACACAAGAAATAATAAACCGATTGCACAGTTCTATAAAATATCTTCATTTCTGCTTAGCAAATAACTATGAATCTCATTTAAAGCAGAACCAAAACGGTATTTTACGGGTGTGGAAAAACTGTCTAACCTTTTCAAGGAGGAATAAAAGTTCGGAAAGAGGTAAATGTTTTGTACTTCCACTATAATCCAACTCTCTATCACCGGTTGAGCCTGAAGCGAACTTTCATAAATTATTCGTATGGGAATTGTTCATTTGCAAGAAAACAAAGCAGACTACGTCGGAGTAGTGACGTGAGCAGCGTGATTTAAATAAAATAGGAAAACATATACGTAGAACGAAACGCAACAATAGAACAGAAAATCATAAAAATAGAATACGTCCAGAGAGGAAAACGATTACTCTTGCACTCAGCACAGCCAAACAGTTTATCGCCGTTGACAACATCAAAACGGCAAATATTTGCTCGACGATGAAGTCATAAAATACGATCCATTTATTTTTTTTTTTAAAAGAGCTCATAATATGAGAGGGAGTGGCAATCAACAAATCAAAGCTGCCATTCGTCGAAAGTCGAAGGAATTTAAGTGACACATGAAAGATAACGCATTGTTTGCTTCAACAGCCTACTCAGTTTGCGTGTTCCATACCAGAACAACTCCGAACTTAAAACTGTAGATGATACTGTTTAAAAAAGCACTTTTCCATGACTAACCGTTGTTTGTGCACTCGACATCTATGTTCTCGAAAATCTTTTAAATAGTAATTTTAACAGTAAACATTTGCCAGTAGTTCTCAAGTGAAGAAATTTAAAATTTAACATTTAGTTATTTTGCTTAATGACATTTCAAGTAATATCGCTAAACAGCTCCACTTCCCGTTTGTTTGCCACCTCTAACTACGAGTTTACAGAAGAAGTTGATGCGTTGATGCATTGTCGTTGTCAACAACTTGTCACCAAAACAAAACATATATAGACGAACAAATGTAAACAGGCGAACTTATCGAGTTTATATGTTGTAAGGCGAGCCGTAGCACCGACAGTTTGTCGAGTTTTCGTTTGAAAGCAGCCGGTACGAGAGCACTCAGCTCGGATATGAGTTCATTCATACGATCTCTTCGCCGCTTCTCGATTTCTGAATGGTTGCTCGTGGACGCTCGTGACCGAGTTGGCGAACGACGACTCCCATCCTCCCATTCTTCGTCATCCCTTAACTCATAGCCCAATTAACTAACGTTGTCCGATTTTCCTCCTTTTCGATCCATTGAAACTACGCAGAATCCCTAGCCCGTTTCTTATGCCTGCGTTTTCCTTTGCCTGCTTGCCTGAAAAATCTCATTCCCCAAAAACTGCGTCACTTGCACATTTGAAATGCCCCACTGCTCAAGTCGAAATCGAGAAGACGCACTGCTCGCATGTTTAGGATTTTAGAACGCTTACGCTTGTAGTCTAAGCACTTCCAGTACTCAGACGAGGCACATTCCACCATTCCACTGGCGTGGTTAATAGATTATATTTCGCATTTTCACCATTGATGCCCTTACTGTCGCAAATTGACCGCGACGTGAGCACTCTGAGGTGATAAATAGACCGATCCCACCTGCGGGATCAAAAAGTTCAAAACAGAGAAAAGTTATTTTCGGCATCTTCTGGCGAAATCATCTATCGCGTAATTGGCGATGATATGAGTAATTTTCGACTCAACTCTCAGCTACTGGGGCAAGAAAAAAGTACGGAAGTACTAAATTGTTGCCCGCTCAGCATTGAATAAAACTGATTCAACTGAATGCAGAGTAATACAGTTAAGTACATTACGTTGAGATAAATTTTCCTCTTCTGCACAACGAGCAAACGCGAAAGAAATCGTAGCAAATGAAGTAAAAATTTTATGAAGCTAGATTCAGGTATTCAAAGAGTATTCAAAGTTGCGGTTTCCGTTCACATGATAATGATGGATGCTCAAGCTGTGATGTCGCTGAGGTTAAGAATATGATTATGATCATGCTATTGCCAACTATAGCTTTTGTGAGTGAGGGGTTGGGAGCATATGCAGGGCAGAAGGAGACTGAATACACATCACACAAAAAATCGCATGAAAATGCAGCACAAACGTGAACGAAGCGATGCGTTGTAATGTGATAGTTGCATCGCGCAAACGTTTTTCATGTGGAAAGCAATGAATACGATTGGTCTGGCATATTTCGTTCAGCGCCGGCGGTCGATACCAGGTCTTCCCGCATATGAGGGGAAAGCTGTACTGTCGAGCTACTGCACGCCTGTGACGTGATATATATATATATATATATACATATATATACATATATATACATATATATACATATATATACATATATATACATATATATACATATATATACATATATATACATATATATACATATATATACATATATATACATATATATACATATATATACATATATATACATATATATACATATATATACATATATATACATATATATACATATATATACATATATATACATATATATACATATATATACATATATATACATATATATACATATATATACATATATATACATATATATACATATATATACATATATATACATATATATACATATATATACATATATATACATATATATACATATATATACATATATATACATATATATACATATATATACATATATATACATATATATACATATATATACATATATATACATATATATACATATATATACATATATATACATATATATGTATATATATATGTATATATATATTTAATATGTATATATACATATATACCAGGTCACAGGCGTGCAGTAGCTGAACGGTAGAGCTTTCCCCTCATATGCGGAAAGACCCGGTACCGACCCCCGGCTGCTTTCCCAAACGATCGCCAGCAGGCTGACCACCAGGCTTTCCGAAAGTGGTCACAACAGTCATGCGTGGGCATGGCTGTAAGCTGCATCGATACGGGAATCAATGAAATTACAGCTACCTTTGCATCCCTTTGCGTATCAGTTCGCATTTGTAACAGCTTCATTGCGTAGTTCACATTTGAGAATGGAACATGCATTTTCTATGGAATGCACATATAGGAAATGTGTATAAGTGAACCATCGAAAATGTTCCACATATCGTCCACAATTTACCGTAAATGCGTCGAAATTAAATGTTCTGGAACAGAGCAGGTATTTCATCTCGCTAGAAGAGGGAATCTGGCTGGATAGAAAAGCAGAAAGTGAGGCGGGAATGGTTTGTTCGAAGTGGTGTTTTCAACTGGAGAGGACTCGAGCGAATACGAAACCGAATTTGAACAGAATTTTTATAAAGTGAAGCCTGAAAAAGAATTAGATTTGATGGCGAGGAGTTGCACTAGCTCGTGCTTCAGAATCTGAGAAGAGGGACGACTGGAGAATGGATTTTTTTCGAAGATTTACGATACTTTGGGCTCCATCGACTACTGCTGAGTCACATTTCATCATCATGATCATAACTTTAATTTTGGCTCTATGATAAAAGTTTCATAAGCGAAAACGTGTGCATCAAAGGGATCCTGAAATGGGTTCATGTATGCAGTACATTACGAACGTTACCGGAAAAACTCCCTCCCCCTCTTCCTCCCCC
>JPKZ01002823.1:0-14357 GCA_000803305.1 Toxocara canis | reverse complement strand
ATGCGTTATAAAACATTGTGATCTTAACAGAGAATGAACAGCAAAAAAAAAAGACAAGAAAAAAAAGTTGTGGCATTTTTCACACTGAAAGCATCTTTACTGTGACTTGCTTAGATATATATTATAGTTGTATCCTGAATCCTCAACCGTCGAACATTGCTCGCGCTGATGATTTGAAAAGACTTGCTTAGCGGCGACATCCAACGATCTCAATGTGCGGTGTTATATTTCGTTTTATTAAGATATTTGTTTAAAATATGAAAAGTATGTTGCCGTTTCAATGCAGTGGTGCTGTGTCAGCGTTTACAGTTCATCTCAACGATAAGCGGCCATCGATTTGCGAAGGCCGATGAGAGTTGAGGAGATTTCGCTTAGGTAAATAAAATGAGTTGTCGAAGAATGAGGTAATGTTTTTCGTTTGCGCACTCACTCGTACTGCATCGATTGGTGATTGTCTTTCGCCGACGCGATTGCTAAATTTTGCTTTTCACGAATTTTTCAGCGATACGCTCTAGTTAGTTATCGATCCACTTGCGTACTGTTCAGTTTCTACTTTAGTTTATTTTTTGATTAGTACCGTTTATTAATTATTGATCTGTGCTATTTTTTGAGCATCTGGCCGATTGAAGCTGGTCGGTAATTACAGGGAAACTCATTTTTAACGCGCGTTTTTTTTGTTTGCCTGCCAGCCGTTTGTTTCCGGTATCCAAATAAGGCCTCGTTGAAGCAAGCCGCTACCTTTTCTTGCACGAGAAAGTTTTCATTTTGCTGATATTAAATTTCTTTTTGTGGGTACTATATCTGTTCCGTAGATGACATATGAAAAAAAAAGGATTATCAACGGAGAGAAATCATTCTTTGCACAAATTTTTGTCAAAAATTTCATGCTCACCGATCTGCATAGGGTCTAACCTAGGAGGCGTAAGGCTAAAACTGCTAAAAATATAATTTACGTTTTGTGAGAATTTGTTGAATAGCGTGCAGGCAACACAAATGGATGCGCGATCTGTGTCTTGGTCTGGTGCATATCTCAACTGGACGTAGCGCACGCGTGTATGAGAGTCGCGCAGCGTGTATGCGTTAAGTGACCTTTTGCGATCGTGGTGAGATGCTAAGGGTCATCGACGCTAGTGGACGACGCTACGCTGACCGCTCTCTTCTGCTAGCTGTGTGCGCGAGTAACCCCGTGCATCCATAGATGCAGAGACGTGCTCTGTTTCACTACTCTTGTTTTACGCATTTGTCTGCTTTTGTTATTTCCTCGATCACATCGAAAAGTCGATTCTAAAATGCATTGAGCAGTTTCCATCCTGATTATTTCTCTGTTTCATTGTGATTTTTATTGTCGTCATTTCCATCGCACCTATTTGATAAGCGCGCTGTTATTGCAACTAATGGGGTGCTTAAATAATGCGCGAAACCGTGTTTAAATAGTTAACCTCAAACCTCCTGCGTTAGTCTCTTGTTTCCGGACCTTTGGACCTTTCAGTTGGTCAGTTGTTTCTATGTTATTCTTTTCTGATGCTTGATGCTTACACACGTTGTGCTTTTCGCTCACGTGCTTTGGCCTATTCTTCGTTACCCGCCATATGGGGAGGTTTGAGGTAGGGGACCTCGTTTTTGAAGGGCGAGGATTCGGACAGGAAAGCAGTTTTCATGAATGGGGAGAGTGTTTCGACAGGTGTTCGAAAAGAAAACGGATCGTTTATCGACCGTATTTCGCCAGCGAGACGCTTGGGTAGGCAAAACTTCGTTACGTGATGTGCATATGCATCTCAGGACTGGCGACGCCAAAAAATCTGCTGTGTCTAGGTTGAAATATTTTTGGAATTTTTGCAGCGTAAGGGATAAGAAAATCCGGGAAATGGGACGCAGGAGATTCAAATAGGTGGTCTCGTTTTCGGGAGGGGAGGAAGGGGATTTCGGTGGGAAAACCGTTTTGGCGTCGCGGTTCTTCAGTGAGGGTCCGCAGATCCCAGTTGAAGATCGGAAAGGCGGAAATTGGAGAGGGGAGAAGGGAGTAAGGTTGTCAGAGCTGTCTACCACTCCAACCGCCTTCTTTTTATTCAGTGAAAGAGCTCAGTAGTGCTGAAAACGTGGAGGTCACCAGTACTCAAAAGTCTGGTATCGTCATTTGCCTTTTACAGAGCTATTGAGACCAGTCTGCTTCGCTCGCCGAAAGTGGCAACCACTAAAACTTGGAAGAATTAGATGAGCCCTTTTCGTTTAGAAAATGCATTTGCATGTTGCTGGGAAAGGGGAGGAAAAAAATTTTGGTGTAGCACTTCATAACAGGATTACATTTAATAATAATAACAATCAATAATAGCATTAGAACGCCATTTTGGGGGGTGGAGGGGGGGGGGGGAATGCGTTTCATTTTTTCCTAAACATTTCGATCGGGTTTGTTTGAACTTTTACCTTTAGCCATAAAATTTCATACTGATTCGAACGAATGTCAACTCGCCCATTTTGTTTCGCTCGTCGAGGTTGTGATGTATTGTGCGCCATGTGCTATACCACAATTACTTAAATGGACTTGTGGCATCCGGTGAAAGCCTTACGAGTTATGCACACGTTGCTCTTTTCATTAACAACCGACCTATTGTTGGCGTGGCCGATAGTTTTATGGAATTGACAAGTGCGATTTCGTTTTTTTAGCAAATGAAAGACAGCTGAGCTATTGCGCATTTGAGCTGCCTCATTAAGAAAATGTGCGTTTAGGGGTCTTTCTTTGCGACTTGAGGAACACTCGTTAATTGTCTCAATCCAAAATATATATTTATTCGCCATTTAATTCATAACTCGTACAGATGGGATTTAAAATTCCATTTGTACGAGTTATAAAGTACAACTTCAGAGAACTTTTTTTTTTTGGTTGGATGGGTTCCCTTAATTGCTAGAGTACCTCGTTCGAAAGATATGTTAAATTATCGGCAAATGAAACTAAAATTATTGCCAAATAGAATTAATTTATTCATATAAATAAAGACTGTTCTTCTATGTCCATGACGAGTCCCCGAACTAATCCGGCACTCGCAGTAGCATCACATCATCTAACCCGCCAAGAGCAGCGGTTGCAGTTTTCTTTTTTTTTTGCATCTAGGGAGGGGCTGTTTTGGTGTAAGCTCCTTTAAACGACATTTGAGTAGTTTTGTTTCCTTGCATTTCGTGTTTATTTATTGCTGTTGCCGATGGCGCTGTTGCCTTTCGGAACAGCTGAATAGCTGCACATGGCCCGATTTTGTTTTTTTTCCAGCTAACCGATTTTGGTCGTTAATTATTGTTTACGTCGTCAATGTGAATCTTCTTCCTCTTAAAGGGGGGAAAACCAGTAACGCAGTCCGAAACCTCATATTTCTGCTACTGTCGACCCTTGTGGAATCCTGTTTTTTTTTTAAATTTTTGCAGTTTTACCCAGTCCCTCAAAAAATGAGATAGGAGCACTCAGGGTTTACGTATAACTGCTATTTTTCTCAACCCTCGGTAAGTCGACAAAAACGAGTGCTTTAAAAATTTTTATTATATGTAGGAGTTATCTTCATATCTATGCTGCTTCTCCGCTTAGGCTTCACCCACATTGGGACAGTTGTAACGAGGCACCGGCATTCATGTGCCCACGTACCTACGTCCTCTGCTTGGTACCGAATTGATTTCTGTGGTGGCGAGCTCTGGTTGGAGACCAAAGAGGGTCTGACAGCCAGTGTGCAGAGTTGTCTGAGCGATCGCCGTCTGGGTGTCTTGCCGACCTCATTGTAAGATGGGGACAGGGAAGTTGATGCGACATCAGGCCAGGCGCCTTAGTGCGGCTGGTGACTATGCGTTGAATTTAGCTTTGATATGTGGATAACTTGTGTGTGTGCCAAAAATTTTAAAATCGCTCTCTTTTTTTTTTTGCCAACCACGAAAATAGTCCTCAGGTGAATGAATGATCAGATAAAACTGAAATGCTCATTTAATTTTCCTTAGTGAGAACAAAACATGCACTCGTACTCGCTAAAAACGAAGCTGGTATAGATTCGGTCTTAGCATATTGAAATAACTATGCGTGACTTCGTCTAGCTCATCCCTTAGAATGGATCAAGTGTCTGTGTGGTACTCAAAAGCACTAGGCTTTTGCCCGTCAAAATCAGTCCCATCTCCTAAATATAGTTCCCTTTTTACATTCAGTCTTGCTCCACTTTTCTTGGCATGTGGAGACGAAAATTCGAAGTTGTTCTACGAGCTTCCCGTTCACTTTCGTACTAGCTGTTTAATTTCGAGCGCCAACGATAAATATGCGAAAGAAGAGTTGTTTATGTGGTTTTTTATAATGTTCTTCATGATGTTTACAGGTGTTGGAGGCGAAGTGCATTCGCCAGCGTTCCCGGGCAAAGCCAAAGGATTCTTCAACGAAGGCATTAGTCCTCAGTTGTAATCTTTTCTCAGGGGTAGCAGTCTTCCATTCATGTTCCGCCGCAAGGGCAAAACTGTTCCATTGAAAATAGGGAATTCGCAAGCGAAGTTTCTTTCCTATTCTATTTTTGGCACTGCGGTGCAAGGCGCATTATAATTGTCTTTTTGTGCATATACGAGTGCATAGCGTTTTCCAGTTATTCCATGAGAAATTCGATCTGAAACTTGTTTGCCATAATCTTCTAAGAACTGTTAATGTTAAGCTCGGTAGTTCAGTTACTGTTTCTTTGTCTAATGTTACAAAGCTAGTTTGAATTTTTTCAGGGATGTAGGGTTGGTTTATTGCAACAAATCATTTGTTCTCTTCATTACCCTTTATATTTTTGAGCTCTTTAGTGATCACTCACTACCCGAAGTCATAACAAACATTTCTTTGCAACGTTTTTGACACAGATCGGTTTCTTCAGAAGCTTTGTGGAGGCGAAGTGCATTCGCCAGCGTTCCCGGGCAAAGCCAAAGGATTCTTCAACGAAGGCATTAGTCCTCAGTTGTAATCTTTTCTCAGGGGTAGCAGTCTTCCATTCATGTTCCGCCGCAAGGGCAAAACTGTTCCATTGAAAATAGGGAATTCGCAAGCGAAGTTTCTTTCCTATTCTATTTTTGGCACTGCGGTGCAAGGCGCATTATAATTGTCTTTTTGTGCATATACGAGTGCATAGCGTTTTCCAGTTATTCCATGAGAAATTCGATCTGAAACTTGTTTGCCATAATCTTCTAAGAACTGTTAATGCTAAGCTCGGTAGTTCAGTTACTGTTTCTTTGTCTAATGTTACAAAGTTTGAATTTTTTCAGGGATTTAGGGTTGGTTTATTGCAACAAATCATTTGTTCTCTTAATTACCCTTTATATTTTTGAGCTCTTTAGTGATCACTCACTACCCGAAGTCATAACAAACATTTCTTTGCAACGTTTTTGACACAGATCGGTTTCTTCAGAAGCTTTGTTTTAACCGTTTTTATTTCTTATGAATATTGGAGATGAAAGAAGTAATTTAATTAAGTAATTAAAACATATCTTGTGAAATATTGGAGATGGAAGACCACTTGACGGGAAAAATTTATCGAGTAGTTCAACTTCTTTTGTGAATTTGGATGCCACTTGAACATCCCTCGCGTAATGCGTGAAACCGTTTAAAGTTAAGAATTAAACTTTTACGATTCACTAGATTTTCTTTTGAAATAAATGCTCATATTATTGTTAATTCCCAGTGGTGTCATTGCAGTAAAAAGTAGTCGTAATTTTTATTTTCGTTGACTTCCCACTTCTTGATGTGGCTTATGCGTTGACGCATTTGCCTATCGATGGTCTTGGTGATTTATAAACGCGTTCTTTTTTGCTGAAGTCAGATGTAAAAGTACGTTTTGGTAAAGTATTTTTTTAGCGCATTTTTGTTTCCGATGCTGCCGTCGTACAGTGCGTGTGTTAAGGCCTTCAAGTTCTCGTTAAAGTATGCTGTTCTTATCAGTTTCTAAGAAGAAAAAACACAACAGTGATAAATGCCACTCGTGATAATAAGGCTACTGTCGAAGCGGATGCGTCGCTGTTGTTTAAAATTTAATCGTTTCATTGTTCATGAATGCAAATGTGCCTAAACTGGTAATGTGCACACAGTGAGAAAATTTTGCAACGGTAATGTTCATTAAGTTCTAGTGTCACTTGCTTACTGGACCCACTAGTATTCCTCCACATTTTTAGATTTACTATTTTTCTTCGGTTCTCGCTCGCGATAGCGGATTTTGTCCGAGAGGGTCAGGGGTTGAAGGGGGAGGAGGGGTGGACAGGAATGAGGCCGTCCTTGGTTGCGCTAATCTTTCGCTTCTGCTTGCAATGTTCGCTCCTCAAATTTTGTCGCTCTTTTCCGACTCTTACATTTGCATTTTGCGTATTTATTTGCTGTTAATGGCGTATTGCGCTTGATGTTTGGTTAGCTTATGTTGAGCCTATTAGGTCGCGCTTTATATACGTGTGAGAGAAGTGTTTCGATGTCTTCTTTGACAATCAGTTCATCGCTGAAAATATTCATGCGTTCTTTTTCAGTGCGTATAAGTGAATGTTTTTGTTCCACATCCCCCCGGTTTAGCATAGCCAATTAATGCTTCTTTGTCTACTCACACTGGTGTCATGGATGTTCGTCGCGCATTGCATGAAACAAGTTTTCCATGCAATGCTTTAACGCATTTTTAAATGGTAATGAACGTAATTAACGCTTTTTTTCTTGCTTATTTATAATGTATATTGTTGTGAAAGTTAGTTAATTGTAGGAATCGTGGCTACGATATGTTGGGGATACCGTTTCTCGATTCGGCCTTTCTAAGGCTTTTTTCACCGACCACTTACGACGATCGTATCGATCGGCTCAACTATTTCGTCACGAGTTCGATGCTTACTTTCTTCGCCATTCTCGTCTCAGCCAAACAGTAAGTTTTTCCTTTTTTTTTTTTAAATGATGCTTATCGTTTCTGTTTCACAAGATAACTTTTTTCGTTGTTGTGCTGATCGGAGGTTTGGCGAGTGCAGCTAATTGGTGATGGCGTTTTTTAAACGCACTAAGCGATGTGATATTGACGTTCTTCTTGCGGACACAACGCAAAAGACATGCTGTGGTGTTCTCGATTTACGGCGTATCAGAATAAAATTGTTGCTAAATGAAGAGAAAGTAACTATGATTTTATGTCGTTCCTCTACACTACCACATTTTCGGTTGTATTCGTATTGTTTCATATAAACTAAAATCTTACTGTTTGCCAGTTTGGTGGCATTTCTCTTCCGTTACTTTATTGTTTAAAAATATGAAGTTGACATGTTTCTGACATCTGTTTAAAAGTAAACACACTTTACTAATTAGTCATACTGCTGCCGTGCGCTGTCGTTGTTTACCGTGCTTTTTATGCGTTTTCCGCCGCAACGGAAATGAAGTGTGTGCCCATCACATGTGCGCGGATTTATTTATGGGGGCGCGTTTGTACAGAAGATATACAGAAGGATTCCAAGGACTTCTAAACGGAATTTAGAAACGGTTTATAGATTTTTGGATGAGTTATGACGCCCTAAAATCGGTCGGCGGAGAAAGTAGACGAGAGGAATAATATTCCCAGTTTCGATCTCTGGTGTCAAAGTTTGAGCCTGCATGGTGCAATGCGCTGCAGACTAAAGCTGTATCTGAGATAACCTGGAATACAGAGTCCTGGGTGCAGAGTCAAAAATTCTAGAAAAACGAGCCCAGAAATTCCGGGAAAGTGCGCCAATAGCGGCAGTGTTTTTAGTCTGGCATATAAACTGACGAATACGACTAAATGACAGTGGGCTACAAGGGCAGTTGATTGGTCGCGGGTTAAGGGGAATATTTGTGCATAGCCAAGCTTCCTACATTTAGTTTACCAGCATTTACCAGAGCGTTTGATAGAGACTGGAGGAAGCGGAGGCGGCAAATACTGGTGTGAGCAGTGGGCGTTTGTTAATGAAAGCTAACAGACACAAGGCGATGCATCATTTTCTCTCACTCAGATATGTGGTAGTCCAAGGTTCACCTAAGTTTATGTGGTGTTTTTTGTTCGGATCTTACTTCGAGACGAGCACCCAACTTCAGATCGATTTCGGTTAATACTATTGAAATAATAAAGGGAAGGTCTTAGAACGTTGTCATTTGTTCATTTACCGATTTCGCTGAGTGGGGCAGTAGAGCTAGTGTATACCATTAGGGCTAATGATTGTGGAGCAATTCTTTTTGACGCTTGACATTTCTCAGTATTAGAATGAAGTCGTTTGCTCCACTGTGTTCTCTTTAATATGTTCCTCACTGATTTTAATTAAATATTTTGGGCTTTTATTTATAATTGTTTTTTTGCATCAATAGGGGCGAAATGGAACACCACATGAGGATGGCACGTCAAATAATTGAAGCCTACGAACGCAAAAGATAATTTCCCATGAATGAAGGAAGGAGCTATTTCTATGCTTTAAGCAAAAGGTCTTTAGCAATGTTAAAGGAGACAGCAGAAACGACTACAGCGATCGGTGAAGAGAAATGCCTTTGGTAAAGAAGGGAGGGTAATTCATCGATAGGAATGGTGTTTCATTTGGTGACGTGAAGCTTTTGGCTACGTACCGTCGCCTTACCAGCGACAAATGAGAAGCTCCTCATCAGGGACAGTTAGGTGTACGGCGAGCTCCAGAAGGCTTGTGATAGTTACGACTATGTAATAATATGGATGCTGCGACAGTGAGTCCTCGCCGTACCATTTCTTTACCATGGAGACAAATCCAGACTCGAAGCAACACACGCCTGGATAAATAAGTCGCAGAAAAGTTGTGGAACTGCGCAGGGTGATATAAAACAGTTCATTGTCGACTGGGAAGTTTCCGAAGAAGAAATCGTCGAATCAGTTGTGCTTTTTCACAAATAAATGCGATTATTATTTCCAGATTTCGGTCTGAGCCCCCCCCCCCCCTCCCGCGATTATGGGCACAAGAACGTGATTATGAATAAAAAGCGAAAATGTTTAGTTAAAACAAAGCCAGTGAGGAACAGAGGAAGGGGAGGACTAAAAGAAACTGCTATCCTAGGGCAGGAGATAGTTAGGCACCAAGGGACCCTGAACAATTTTGAATATCCCCGACAGTTGGAATCACTTTCACGGCAAAACTGCTCCCGTCGTTGGCACGCTTAATAGGTGGGTGATTTGTGATCCCCTCATCGATGCCTATCTGCCTTCCAAATATGGCCGAAATCTGAGTTTCAAATCTTCTTCTAAGAGCAGTGATGTGGAGTGCTCGAAAGCGAAGAAAATTTTTGAATTGCATTTATTGATACTTCTATTGCATCTATCGCAAATCGTTTGTGCAACCGTAGCATAAGTGAACTTCTTTTGCATGTCGGTTGACTATATTGAGGAATGTAGGCAATTCACTCTCTGGGAATGATAATAAGTTGTACTGTAGCACAGTGGCATGAAAGTGAGCGTTCGCGAGCTGGGACGAGCTTGTGATTTTTGATGTTTTCGCTCATTCATGTCATCGCCAATCTTTTTTAAAATATTGTCAGGTAGGAGCCTACCGAAGCTTGAAATGGAAGTTCGACCCATACCAAATGAATTATCGAAGTTTTGCTCGATTGCAAGCCGACAACATTTGGCTAAGGTCGAATTTAAGTTTCGACCAAAAAACAAAAAAGAAACCGACCGAATTTGGATTAAAAGGTGTTTAGCTTGACATAATTTGATTCCAACGGGAACAGAAGAAAAAACGAACGGATGAGGAGAACGGTATGCGTACAGAAATTGCTAATGACCGAAGGCATACAGTGAGAACCGTATTTCGATTGGTCGGTTGCCGTATGATTGCTACAAACGATGAAAAGCTGGTTGTTTTTGCAGATATGTTGGATCTCCAATACAGTGCTGGATGCCTATGGAGTTTAAAGGTGGTTGGGAACAGTACGCCGAAGATTATTGCTTCATTCAGGTTTCTCATTCCTGAAGATACTTGTAGACTAGCAGTTTCTGTCTAACTTGTATCATATGTCATCAAAGAGCACTAACTATGCACTTCCCTTCCTTCTCCTATCTTTGCAAACCCTTGTTCTGAATATCGATTTTCCCACTTCAGTTTTGCCATTACGAGTTGTGTTAGTGGTTAAAGAAGTGTTGTATAAATGCAGCGCAACTTGCAAGCTGTCCACAACGTGAAACGTGCTGTTAAGGCGGATATCAGTCTTCAATAGTATAGGAGAACGAGAGGCGCAAACTTCAATGGCTAAAAAACGGGCGGACTTTCAATTGAATTACAGTTATTTTTGACGATGACAGGTTGTATGCGTGTTCCACGTGGAGTGCAGAGGAGAGAGAGAGAGAGGGGAGGCGCCTCATGCAGATGTTTTTTTTTTTTTGTTGAATAAAACTCGCAATTCCATCTTTTGCCTATAGCCAGTTTTTATAACATTCTTTTAGTTAATCGCCTGCTATTGCAGAACACGTACTGGGTGCATTTTGACGAACCCGTACCCGACGACGTTGGTGATAGACGAAGTGCCGAAATTGGATACTACCAGTGGGTGCCTATTGTTTTGGCATTACAAGCGCTCATGTTCTTCATACCGTCGTGGATTTGGAAAACACTTCATAAACAAAGCGGTCAGGTTTTTCTTATCTGAAATCTTTGTGCACTGTTGCTTTTTGATATGAATTTATGCGTTTGCTTAAAAATGAAGTCGGAAATTTAAGCAACCCAAATCGGTGTTCCCTTTTCTGGAAGAATCTCACTTGTAACTAACCATCCTTTTTTTCATTTTTGAATCTCGTTTTGTCCCCATTTGTTCTGTCTTCACATCTTCACGATTTGACAAGATTCTAACTTCTTTCACAAACCACTGCTTAACGCCAACGAAGCGATCAAATTTGCATTGCTGTGGAAGCGCTTGTTCTAACGTTTAATTGTTGTTTGAAGGAATTGATTTGGACACAATAGTGAAAGAAGCGAAGAGCATGCGTGCAGCACGATCTGAGGAGCGCAAGGAGGAAGTGACTAAGCTGGCCGCGTTTGTTGAGGAGAGTCTCGAGATGGGTGACCGTCGCGCACAATACCATCTTCTGTGCCTAAACTTTGGTCGCTCACTTGGCTCCTACGTTTCGGTACTCTACATCTTCGTAAAACTTCTTTACGTACTAAATATTTTCACGCAGTTTGTTATTCTCAACAACTTCCTCGGCACCGACTACAACCTATGGGGTTTCCAGGTTAGCTTTTCTGTCATTTTGGATGTTTTCGAAGTTTCAAGATCTTTTTTAAGTCAAGAAGTTCATATCTTTCTAACTCAGAATCTTTGATGGAACTTTTGTTTGTTTCGCCGTCATAGGTGAATATTTGGCCTCCTCTTAAAAACTTTTTCCCCGGGCCCCTATAACCTCATGTGTTGAAAAAAAATTGTTTATAGATTCGGTAAACAATAACACTGTTTTTAAGTCACCAATCATTTTAGATATAAAAGGGGAGGGCTGAGTTAGAGATTTGCCAGAATTGGTTTTTCTGAGACTTGTCATGTATTTAACGCATTATATAGATATCAAAAGAGGTTGTTAAGTAAGAAGGTGGGCGGGTTGTTCTCGGCATTTAAAATCTTGGCATCACTGGGGAGCGGTAGACGTATGTAAGCGTGACAGAGAGAGATGGCACCTCGTACTGGCCGTACAGATTTGAGATCTGCGTATACACACCGACTGTTGATAAGAGCTTTAGTTTGCTGCAGACACTGCGAGACCTATGGGAGGGCCGTGAGTGGCTAGACTCGGGTGTGTTCCCACGAGTGACAATGTGCGACTTCAAGGTGCGTCGTCTGGCTAACATTCACCGCTATTCGGTGCAGTGTGTGCTCATGATCAATATGTTCAATGAGAAAATATATCTTTTCATATGGTTCGTTTATCGTTTTTTAAATATGTCGTATCTTTTTTCATTTGAGTTGTTTTTGCTTTTGCGTTTTTCCCCTAATTTACGGAAAAGCACTTAAATGATATTGAATCACTAAGTGAATTAAGACTAGGGATGTTTGACTTCAGTGTCGGAGTGGTGTAACGCATGGAAAATTGTGCTCAATATTTAAAACGGACAACATTCTGCATTCTGTTCATATTGCGCCGTGCGATGCAAGCTGGTCTAAATTGCTTTTCGGTAACTTTCGAATTTAAAATTGCTCGCGGTTTTAGTTTGGTTTAAAGCCAGCGGAAGTGTGATATAAATGGCGGTAAACAAACCCTTGTATGATGGGATTCTCGCATTTCTTTGTGGTTGTCTAAAGCGATAGGCGAGCATTTTCTTTGTTCAGCCTAGAAAGTGCAGGCTTTGTGTTGACTATTTGGTGTTTTTTGGCTATTATCGACCTCTACTTTAGTAAAGAGATAAGTTCATCTTCGTGCATTGAAACATTATGCAGCGTGGCGAATCAGCGATTTAAAATATTCGTTGCTTAAAAAATAAATCCCATCATTCTTATACGATGCGTTCCTCTCTTGGTTTGAAAGCAGTGAGATTTATTATTTGGATATTTCATTATCCCCCTCATCCAGCTATAATGTCTTATGCGGTCCTACTTATACTGATCCGTGGCCAATATACTATCTTGCTTTTTTTTTCATAGATGTAGATTATGAATGCTTTGGTCCCATATGGACGCTTCGTTCCTTGTTTCGGCCAGCGAGACGAACCCCATTCATCCGCATTCTTCCCCTGCTTTACTCTTCAAGAGATTGCCTTCTGACGGCAAGTGCCAGTGGAAGGGGTGGTAGAGTTGAAGGTCCATTTTCATTTTTCAACATCGAGGAAGAAGATATAATTCTTATTCCGCTTCCCTCAAATGCCGCCGTGTGCGGGTCTGCCGATGTGTGCGGGCTAACGACCAGATGAGAGCAGTTAGTTTCTTGTTTTCAGGTTCTGGTTCCTATTTGTGGCAATTTCGACACTACTCAATTTTTTGTACTGTTTCGCCACAATGCTCATTTCATCTTATCGTGAACGCACTGCTGCTGTATTGCTGTCCACGTATAAACTTGATGAGGAGAGCCGTATGGATACTTCCATCGTACGCCGCTTTGTGCATAACGCGCTCAAACCGGGTAACGGCCTCTGTATTTTTATTTCTTATTAGCTACAGTTTCTGGGCCAAATTAGCAAATGAACAACAGTTGTACTGTCATGCCTTTCCCATAAAATTGCAGTCATTTATTGCTTGAAGGCGAAAAACTATTATAATTTTGTGCCATCTATGTTTTTTTTTTTGCTTTTTTTTTCCAGCAATCCGCCAATCTTGTCGAGCTTGTATTATCTTGTTGAAATGGTCTGAAAATCATCTAAAGGCATGAAATCAATTTAAAAGCATGCTAAGTTTCCGATAATAGATGTGAGACAATATAGGTTACGCAGTACATGGTACCTTAGCAGAGAGATGAAAATGGAAACGATTTAAAAGTCGTTTCCTTGGAAAGACAAATTGCATATCCAAATAAAGATGATTATTGCGCTGTCATTGAGGAAACTGAATTGCAGCTGAGATTGTGGCGCATGTTTAATAGCCAAATGGCAATCGCTTGCACCGTCTCAAATTTTACAATTTTGCGGCAAATGCACCTCATCTGTGTTTTATGACAAAATGCTTCGTATCTCTAGGTTTATGCTTGATAATTTTCGCAAACATCTCGAAACTGCCCTCCTATCTTCCACCACTTGCCGTCAACATGTTAAACAAGTGCCGGTATTCTTGATATGGGGAGGAAATTCAGCTGGCTTCCTTACCCCTTTCTCTCGTGCGCGGATGTGAACTGATGTCCAGTGTTCGCAGATGGAATTCTTTTGCTGCGTTTTGTCGATATGCATGCGGGTGGTATGGCAGCACGAGATTTGTGCGCACAGCTATTCCACGACTTCTATGTATCGCTCGAGTCGCATTATCCTAGGACAGGCGATGGCCAAACCACGAAGAGTACTTCTCCGGGTATCGATGAGGGCTTCACAGAAGCACCCTACAACTCCGATAAGGTATCATTTTTCTGTATTATTTCGATGGAATATCATTTTCCTTTTTTACTATTGCGGCTCCAGTAAGGCGTCATCGGTCATATTACCATTTAATTCTTTTATAATTCAGTAACAATTAAACAAAGAAAGTAATCTTGGCTATATCTCTACTTATGCAAGAGGTCGTTCATAAGAAATTGAGAGCAGGATATCGAAGTCAGGACCTTCGCAGCTTGCTCGCCAGAGTAGGGTACATCGAGAGGAGAGTTCGCGATGTCGATTGATCTAGTCCCGCCTATCAAACTGCTGTCCCAGCTCTTTCGCCTAGTTTTCACCAACTGTCTGTGCATGCTATCACATGCACAAATAGTTGCTTAACACTAAGGGAAAGAGCTGGAAGG
>JPKZ01002819.1:0-39695 GCA_000803305.1 Toxocara canis | reverse complement strand
TAAGGATATCTGGTGCCGCTCTCGAGAACTTATTGTTAGAAAACGACTCGAAAAGATACTCGCTGTTCTTTGAGTAATACTAGTATTGTTCGTGCAACTTTAAAATATTAATGATATTAGGAGGATTGCATTCCTTTTATATTTTGCTATGGCTCAATTCTACACCAATGTTTTATCCAATATCTCCCAACTAATAATGTGAATGCAAAACTCTGAGCAAAAGAATGATCGAAATGCTGCTAAATTACCGTCTTTGTTCATTCCCTTGTTGAGACACTTTTTGAGTCGACATGCCTGGCACTGATTACGGTGTGCTTTATCAACGACGCATGAGCCAGTACCAGCCTGACA
The DNA here is from genome assembly GCA_000803305.1 of Toxocara canis. NCBI lineage: Eukaryota > Metazoa > Nematoda > Chromadorea > Rhabditida > Toxocaridae > Toxocara > Toxocara canis. The sequence goes on along the minus strand of JPKZ01002819.1, from coordinate 39,344 downwards.
TCTGTAGATGAGACGTCGACGAACGCTTCGCTTGAAGAAACCACTGCAGCCATTGCACGCAAGAATGCCTCAAAACAATTTGCTTTCGAATTGAATTGACTTTAGTAGTTTTTTTCACAACGGCTACTACAGTATGTTTGCTCGTTTTCAACTGATATAGCGATTTGCTCATCTTCGATACCTATGAAATTTTTTACGTCTAACTATCTCTATAAAAGTTGTCGAGTAAGTCAGGTCCGGTTATTGATCACATTAACAAACGATTACATTAGTAAACTACTGAATGCAGCACGTTCTTCCCGTATACGTCTAAAAACGCTCGAGCATACAACTAAAATACCTTGCAGATTCTTAAGGATTTGTTGACCAAAAAATTCGTCAACGATCATGAGTACTCAGTTTGGTGCTTACTAGCTGCCTCAATTGCTTCTCTTTAGATTTTTAAAAGGGGAGATAAAGGCTGAAAATTTGACTACATATTGGCAGAATTTGACTTTTCAAATCTCATGTTGACATTATAATAGTGTGTGAAATTAGGATACGTGCCTCTGGTCTCAATTCCATCAGCAATTTCTTGTAGCTGCAAATTATCATCATCATCATCATATATTTTATCCTTGAATTTCTATATGACTTCTGTTGCAAATGGCAACGATCGCGTTGCTGCTAAGCGCAGGCATTTATTTACGTTAGATTGCCTTCTCGGTATTTAGACCCGAGAACAAATTTTGTGAAGCTGTTGGACAGCTATGTCGTTAAGGAATAGTTTTTCAATTTGTCACTATGAGCCGCTCACTCATTCATAAATCTAGCGTTTGTGTGATGAGCGCTGCACGTTTCGAATTGCTATGGCGTTAGGTGTCCAGAAATGAAACACCGCGATTTCTGTGGTTAACTGATATTGTCACTAAACTCACATCTTATGGTTTACAACTTGAAGGAGATAGCAACGCTTTGAAAAGAAATGATAGCAGTCTAAGAAAACTATGAGAAGCTATTGCTTGAATAGTTTACATACGACTGACTTCCTCTCAAGCGTTCCGCCAGTTTCCTTTCAGTTGTTCCACCACCAATACTGCGCCTTTGTCGAATCCCTCATGCTGACTAAACGCTTCCTCAATATAGCTTTCTTTTCAGATGCCTTCTCGGTATTTAGACCCGAGAACAAATTTTGTGAAGCTGTTGGACAGCTATGTCGTTAAGGAATAGTTTTTCAATTTGTCACTATGAGCCGCTCACTCATTCATAAATCTAGCGTTTGTGTGATGAGCGCTGTACGTTTCGAATTGCTATGGCGTTAGGTGTCCAGAAATGAAACACCGCGATTTCTGTGGTTAACTGATATTGTCACTAAACTCACATCTTATGGTTTACAACTTGAAGGAGATAGCAACGCTTTGAAAAGAAATGATAGCAGTCTAAGAAAACTATGAGAAGCTATTGCTTGAATAGTTTACATACGACTGACTTCCTCTCAAGCGTTCCGCCAGTTTCCTTTCAGTTGTTCCATCACCAATACTGCGCCTTTGTCGAATCCCTCATGCTGACTAAACGCTTCCTCAATATAGCTTTCTTTTCAGTACCTTTCCGCCATTGAATAAGAAGCCTTAAAGTCTCTGGGCTTCTGTTCGAAGTTGTACAGTATCCGTGTGTCCTTTATTAGATTTTTTCATGCCACATTACGCGTGCCATATTACATGAGCAATGCCAGCAAATGACGTGATAAAAGATTACAGAAATAATTAAGTTTAATGATCACCGTAATGCTTCCCACTTGACACGTCACCACAAACAGCGCAAGAGAGAGCAGGTGATCCGGAAGGTGGACTTTGAGGTGCTGACATCGAGCAGAACGAATTCACAGAAACCATCGTCGGATCAGAATCTGCAGACGCCATCGGAGAACTGAAGCCTTCAGGAGCTTTCAAATTTAAGCTTGATCCATTTAAAACAAGCAGCATCCCCTCTGATTTCGACCTTAGACTCAAACGGCATCTTCAGTTCGCTGGGCAAGCGTTTGAGAGAAACGGCCAATGCGGATAAACCGTAAACCCTCCATCCCATACACCAAGGGCATGGCAGCATTCCAGCTCACAAGAAAGAGCAGAATTTGAGAGAGCGAGTAAATTTGAGGGAAAAGAAACTGTTGAGGAGCAATGCTTATAATAGAAGAACTTTGGTGACAAAATTAAGGGAATGGGGGGGGGGGAGGGTGGATGTAGAGGTCCAAATTTAAGAAGAATATATGCAAAGCCGACTGTTGAACCGGATGCGAAACGCTCATATGTAGATTAAATTCGGCGAATGGCGATGAGGAGGAGCGCATTTTGATCGTGCGTCCTCAAAAGAATGATTGAGTTGAGAAGACTGCGCTAAGGAAGGATTAAATTTTTGTGTTTACGGTGAGAGAAAGTAGAACTGGAATTAAAAACAGAAAAGAGCGAGAAACGGAGATGAGTCTACCGTTAACAAGTTCATCAAAACGCCAATAAGTAGTATTATGGAAAGGCAAAGCACGGTCTGGAATGCTAACACGCTCGAAAAAAAAAACGATTTTTATATGCGATGAGCTCTAACGATCACTGCCCAACTCTGAATCAACATAGAGCAATTTATCTCCATACTTCAAGTAAATTACCATTTAAGTCAATTTTGAAAACTGACAAAAACCGATGCACTTAGTCCATCGCATCTTATTAGCAGCTAAATAAGAGCAGCACTATTTATTGCAGTAGTTGCGCCAAACTGAGTGCAGGCTTAAAGCAAATTTTGTCAGCGCTAGAGCATTGATCGCCTGAGTTTATATCTTGTCATGTTGAGAGTTGTTGCTTTCATGCAATGCGAACATTTCGCTTTCCTCCGAAAGATGCCTGTGCTCAAATGAGCTTCTATTCGAGAACGTTTTCAATTTCTTCGAGAATGCTCATTTTTAGAGCGCCTCGAAGTCATATGAATTTTATTTGACGAAATAAAATTTGCGGCTGGCATAAAGCATATGTGTATCCTCTTGCGTATCCTCTTATCGTCATATGTATATCCTCTTCCAAAGCAACCTTTTTTTGCATGGGTGAACTCCTTCAACATCAGTCAACATGAATTTGATAGACAAAGTCTTATCTTTATGATACACTTTTTGAATTGGTTTAGACGAAACCGTATTAGGCGGTTTGCGCTTCGGCGACGAGACCTTCGTTTTCCAACATTTACTTCATGACAACGTTGCTCGCTTTGCAAATTTGGACAGAATTCGTAAAAAAACCATCACCTCCTACCGGATCGGTGGAATAACATTTAAGTACATGCAAAAAGGTAAGAGGCGTTACATAGTGGGCCGAATATGACCATGCGCGACAGCAGCATTCATCGCAGCGGACATTGCGGCTGCTGCGGCCAACGAAGACATGTACGACGAGGGTACGAGTCCAGATGGCACGAATATTGAAGGCGGATATGTCAACAGTGTATTTCCTCGCAGCGCTCCATTTCGTAGAACACCTTCCAAACGTGTTTCCTCATCTGCATAATTCACATACAAAACAATAATACAACAATATTGTGCGTTGCACACTATAAAATTTTCTTCTGACCGCCTTGGCTTCATGTTATTTCAGCTTGCCACAACGATATTAAATTCCGATGACGGCAAGGTCAATGTCAAGTGATCTGTCTAGTAGGATAAGGTGAGGGGACGTGGATGGAATACACTTAAGACAAAGTCTTTGGATATGTGTGAACAAATCGGAATGAGTATCGCCAAGATTCTAATATGAAATTGTTGTTTTGTGTAGTAAATAGAATTCCTATGTAGGTTATCGTAAGACGTGGAAAACTTATCCTCGTCACTATGTGATTCATTGAAAAACGAAAATTTCTATTGTTTGCCGAAATGGCACACAATAAAGACTCAACCATAACGTGCGAGCACCAATTTGAAGCACTTATGCTAATTCTCATCTTCAAGGATTGAAAAATGGGGAAGGGGGAGTGGTTGTAGAGGAGAGAGAGAGAGAGTAGAGAATTTTGAAACAAAAGGAAAGAAAGCTAGATTTTCTTTGTGACGAGGATATTTAGTGCATACATTTTGAGAAAATGCTGAAAGACAAAGAATAATAATGTAATCACTAATGAAAAAATGCGGTCTAAACTTACAGCGTAGTAACAAAGTAAATATCAGTTAGACATGCTGTCAGCGACAAATTCAACACCTCGCACAACCACTCCATGTGAGGGCGGCAAGCATTACGCGCGACCGAAAAAAAAAAGGAAATTCTCGAGAATACCTTATTCGAACGTCCGATTATCATTTCAAATCGTGCATAAACCAAGGAACACAACATTACAGTCTAAATTATTAGCACGAAGTTGTCGCTGTCCTTAACAATTTAAATGGCAAGTAATTTAAAAAAAAAAACAGCTCATATGATCCAAGTGGGAAAATTCATATGGTCCAAATGGTCGCGAGAATATTTGTCTGTCAATGCCTATAACGAGACACATGTTTTGCCGTATATAAAACTATTTCGTTTAGCAAAAACGAAGGTCCTAGTGTCTCTGCAGCCAGCTCACTAAACACCGGTTTTATTGGACAACAGCAACACTTAAATCGGAAGTACAAACATTCCATCAGGAAAAACCGCGATGCGAATTTTTAAGAGAAACCCTAAATGGAACCCTAAATGGACTAAACGTATTGGCAAAAACTTTTGGCACAAATTTTGCGAACGTCAGTTTGGATCCAAGAATTGGCGACGATCCGGCGGGTCAATAAATGAAACCAAAGCTTGATTTTTTTCGACCTTTTCTGTTCCCTCCTTCCCCCCTTTCTCTCGTAATGGCATCACTTTCTTGAAGTTACCACAGCTGCCTTTCCCTTTCTCGTTACAAACAGGAACGCTGGCCGAGTTTTATATGACCACCTTGATATTCATATGACAATATATAAATGTTCCGAGACTCAAACGTTTAGATAAGCGGAGTTTCTAGCTCAACATTATAAGCTGAAGACCAATGTGTCTTATTGTCATAAAATGAATGAAACAGAAGCATATCTCATTTGTGATATTGCCTCAAATCCTTCATCTTATTTCATCAAATGATAAGCTTCAATGAGGGTTTCATCCATAAAATCCATCAAAAAATGAGGTGCCGTTCATTTCGCTGAAGCTCCCACGAATCATTCTCATCGTAGAACCGCTTAGCACTATGAATAGGTGTTCAACATTTTCAGGGACTCGCTCTTACGAGAAATCCGTTAAAAATTAAAACACAATTCCGCCTTCTTGAATTGTTTTCAAAACGAATTGCGAATCGTTCGCTATCTAGCGTGCGCTCAGTGGATGTGATGAATATGAGTGAACGAGTTTATGTGTGCATGCTACAATTTATTCACTGCTAACCACTACAACCGTTGCTAAAGCTATCTAACCACTACAACCGTTGCTAAAGCTAAGCTAATATTTCATACAAATCTGTAATGAAGGAGAATATCGAAGATACATCGTTCACAAAAGATTGCGCATGCGGAATAGCCGCTTCATTAGAGGACAAGCAAAGAACAACGCATCGTAAAAGAAGTCCGCTCTGCCTATGTCCAACAGGTGCGGAAAAACGATAAGAAACAACGGACTAAAGATACTTGTATATATCACCTTTTATAAAGACTTTATATTTTATACGGACCACAAGCTGCCAGGGTACGGGAAGCGTAGTACTGTGCATTTCAAACGAATTAAAGTACCGGATATCTTTTATAATCAGCTTCAACAGAGCGTTCAGATAGGCTTTTCATTGATTGTACCATTGGTCATAGCAATGAGTTTTTCGATACAACAATGCATATGCACCAATCTACAGCACTCAAAGCGCAGCAGCTGGCTACTGTAGGCGTGTGCGTTTAATTGAAGAAGTATCCCACTGAAAACAATCAGTGCTAAGAGTGGCATACCGAGGAAATAGTGCTGCAAGAGGCGAGCTCTCTCATCCCTCATTACACGCTTCGATTGCGCGCACGAGTTAATCGCCGCAGATGCACCTGCATTCCGATTATGTGCGCCATGCGAATGAGCACGCCGCCAAGCTGCTTGATTGCGACGCTAATGACTTCTGTCACTTACTCGTTACTTCGGGCTGGTCTCGCTTAAGCAGATTGCGTGCTAAAAGTCGTCTCTAACTAACCTCACCTATGCGTTGCCATTGTTTTATCTCCATTGTTTCTATTCGTAAGCCGCATATATAGATTAATTGAAAGCGCAGAAGTTCGTCGATTTACCTTTTTCGTCTCCTGACGGTGCGGCATGTGATCTAGAGAAGTTCAGCGGTTGCTCTTGCTCGTCTTCTGAAGTTTTTTCACGAGCTGGAACACGAACTGTCTCTCGGAGTGATTCCATATGCGACGATTTCGAGCTAGGCGTCAGAGGTCTTGTAACCAAAGTGTGCGGCTACGGTAGTGTTGAGCAGAAGCGAACGCAAGAGGGCAAAAAGGAGACTGGCGTGAGATGAAATGATAGCCATGGGATCATAGCAGAGGTGAAGCATGCTTGCTGTCATCGTGCCATGCGCGCGCGCGTTGATTGGCTCAATTACGCTCGGGGCCACGCCCCTCAATGCGCCACCCCTTGAACATTCGACCGGTCAGTTAATATGGTCACGCTGCTTGATGTCTTCTTCTCTTCGCTTTGTCCGCTAAAGAGGGATCTAACGAGTTGTGTGACTCGTTTGCCACATTAAAAAGTATTAAGACAGATCGCAATTCCTCATTGCTCATTTGCGATACGGCCACCACTCAGTTACGGCTTTGGCATTAAATGCGCGCTGCCAGGCTTAAATGACTAGTAAATACGTCGAGCGTGGAAGCTTAATAGATTCCATGTATTCGATGAGCAACAACGGCGATCGCGATGTCTTCATTAAAGCGGACTGTTAATTGCCAAAATCTTGAAAAAATAATGTTGTCTTTGTAATATGAGAGGACATATGAATAAACTTATATTGCAGAGCTCATAACACAAGGAAATGTTAGACCTTTTGGTCGAGATATAGAAAAAGTTTAATTGGCCAATATTTCAATTTAATAGTGTCATGCTGGCATCGAAAGAACGACCGGGTACTTTTATGTTCCCAAAATGAGAGGTTAGAAAATTTCCATGGGTTTAGTGAAGTGGAGCAGTCATTTTTAGGGCTGAGATCTTGAAGCGCTCATTTATATAAAATAAGTTATTTTCAGTACCGATCCATACTTTTACCGCTCAAGGAAATACTGCGTTTTGTGCGAATTAACTCATTAGCTTTTCCTTTTTGCCAGAAAACGTTTTTGAGCGTTTCTTTGCAATGTAGCCATGCAGAGATTTTACACTTTGGTTGCTATACTCGGTGGGAGTTAGAGAACTGCGCTTGCATAGATCTTAGAAAACGCTGAATGGGTATGTTGCGGGGATATGACATTATGGGAAGGGGAGAGGGGGAAGGAGGCAGGGTAGGGTGGGGGAGGGGGGAAGAATGTGCGGGAAAAGGAAGAATATTTTCTGACAAGCCCTTATTTTCAATTAATTGTGCAGCAAAATTGCTGTTTGAAAGTGTTATTTTTATAAAAAAAGCGGAATCATTCATAGGTGGAAAGAAGTAAAGAGGGGAGAAGACATGTAAATGACCAAATTAACTTTTTTTTTGCAAGATTCATAAACCAGTCGCCAAGAGGGGTAGAAGTTGACTTTCTCCGAGAAGAGAAGTGAAAGTCTGCGAGGAAGAGGGTTTCGAATTTGGCGAAAAGCTATGAAATAGTCGAACGGACCCCGCCATCCCGCCTGATGATCGATCCTTTCTCCCATACTTCCCAACCCTAATGTATACCTTAGTGCTTCAGTCATGATGACCGTTACTTCTCTCTTCCCAACATTGAGGGAGTGAGCATATGAAGGGCTTACAATTCTCCCAGTTTTCAAGACACTGGTGAACAGCAGCTGCTTATAATAATGGTTATACGATAGTGACGTAAGGAAAGCTTGAAAGTTATGACGATGAGTCGAGATATAAAACTTGCTTAGCTTGCCTGAACATTGCCACAGATATTTAGCACCTCGATCGGACATAATGTTCTGCGCCAGTGCTTCGCGCGCAGGCCGGACCCAAGTACACACCAAGAAAAACGGGAAGCCTCGCGAGACAATAGTACTCCTCCACCGCTTCCAAATCTCGTTCCTCGTTTATGAAGATATCACGGCAAAATTCTATGCTATGCTAGTGCAAACTATCACGACGACGAAAGCAAGTACTTGAATTGTGATAATAAGCCAATGAAACGAGCTGACAGTAGAATAGACATTTTGGCAGTTTTGATGGTGAACTTTTGATTCAGTGTAGTTACTGTTAGCGATACAAGGCATCCGAGAGTAGTTGATGGGTATATAATACTGTAAACCGTCGACTCAACCCCGGCAGCTCATTAGCTATTCACCCATCCGTCAGAACGAGTAAATTTGAAGTTGTTTGATGTAGGCAACTCGACGAGGGGTAATTCCTTGCCTTTTGTCTCTCGATTTTTCCACCATGAACCCGCTTTTTGGCCAAATATTCCCTCGAGAAGACCTTCAACAGAAGATCGCCCACTGAAGCGCAGTAATTTGGCTGACATGTTGTGAAGTGAAAACAAAATGAAAAAACAATTCAAAGGTTTTTCCAGACGAACTTGTCAAGCAATTTTTTTCAAGCATTGATGATCTCAACTACATCACTAAACAGGTAACGATTAAAAGAAGCTTTCAGCTGTTGAACATCTAAGTAAGCATATTTTTGGACATCTGGACGTTGTTGTCCTTTATGAAATGCATGATATAGCACCTCTTCATACCCACCCTGCTCCACCCAATAACTTGTGTAAACGAAAAAAAAAATTCATGTTGTAAGCGCGATAAGAAAGGCCAAAAAACTGCTGGTAAAACTCTATTGCTTCCACTGGCTTGCCCGTCGGTTAACATGATTTGTCTGCTCACAGCTTTGAATTTGTGATGGACTTCTGTTTCACTAAAATTGAATGCCATCCAATCAAAGCCACAGTTAACGTATACCCGAGGGTATTTTATTGGAGATTTTATGGTGGCAAAGAGCCGCGAGGAGCACTTTATAATTGCAGTGGAATCAGCGGAACGCTTCTCCACTTTTGTTGTAGTCGACAAATTTGAACGCATGAGAATAGTTTGAATTTTAATTTCCTTGAATTTTTATTGAACTTGAGAAGCGTTTATCGCAAGAAGTCGTTCGGCAAATTTTCAACGGTTCATCCACTTCCGTATCAGCCACGCGAAGCTTTTCGTGCGATTAACTGCAAATTCAAAGAACTATGCATCATCGTTGAAACAGTGAGTGTTTCTATAGACGGACGACTGATCCAAATAAAAATATCTATCTAATAATCCTTTTCGAATGCTGTATTCGCTGTCTGCCATAGGAGCTGATATCAGATGAGTAATTCTTTTGACGTTGTCATGTCACAAGCACCGATTCACATGATGAAGATTTCAACTCACGGTTTAAACCGTTTCATCATCTGATGATTGTTTGTGCGTTTGGAAACTGTTCCCTTCCACCTCCAAAACAGATCGACTAATTTGTCAATTAAAGCGAACCAACAATATAAGAAAATCCCAGGCTGAGTTGCGCAAAACTTTTTCCAGCAATATTCTTTATATTTTGTTGCTTTAATCGGCTGTCGTATTTAGCATAGTCGTTAGCTCATAACTCATAAAAACCACTGCATCAAGATGCTTTTGCTGCATTTCATGCATCATTCGTTTACAATCTTTTTTTCAAAATGTCACACGCAACCAATTTTTCGTTACCACTTATTCTGCGGCGAGGGGATCAAACATGGAATTGCTTCCACTGATAAAACAAACAGGATTCTGTGCTGATTTCGGCCGTTTTCGATCAACTTAGCCGTATTTTCAGTTGTGTCTGTTGTCTACGTAAAAATCAACTGTGGAAGGCTAAAGAAGATCGACCGAACTGCTCGAAACTGGACGACTACTAAATCCTTTAAATGTGTTTAAACACATTGACTAAAGTAAGTATGTCAGTTAACGCAATAGTTGTTCTTGCCACCAGTAAGGACGATCGGGGCGCGCATTCACTACAATCGTAATCTAAATCAATTCGTTTTAGACAGAATTAACTGATGACCCTTGAAAAGGTGCCTGAAAACGTGCTGCAAGCAGCTTTTGACATGAGTGCCATACAGATTTTCCATTTGCATCTATATGGCGCTAAAAATGAAACGATTTTTGAGGCTGCTAAGAGAGAATGAGGAAGAGTGAGACTCTGTACATGGTTTCTGATGTTTTCGGAAGTCCTGTAGTCTTCTAACTGGGAAAAAGTAGAGACAATTTCGCCACGAATGCTTCCGTCGTCGGATCGTTCAGCTTGCGGTAAGTGCTCTAATAAGCACATACAGCTAAAATTATGTGAACAATAAAGAGTGTTGTGTTGACACAGCGCTCTCTCATCGTAGGCAAGTCTCTCATTACAAAAGCGAATGGTCACTTTCGCCCTTTTTGTTTCGGCACCACGGAAATGACGCAGCGCTACCATCGTTAGGCAGGGAGCTTATAAAGTTTGGATTACAAGTTTTGGCATGTCCGAAAAACGGCTTCTTTGGGGAAAGAGGCTTAAACAAAAAAGGTGTGGGGAGGGGCTAGTGGGTTGCGTTCGAGATTTTAAGACATAGGCAAAAAATATTCGTAAAAGAGAATGTCAGCTGGAGGGTCCTTATATCGGTCATATATTCGCTAATCGAACTTGGAGGCCAGAATGTGACTGTTGGTTCCTCCTAAACAGTGCTAGTACCACATATTATCTTTCGAACCCACATTATGAAAGCATTAATTGCTCGATGCTTGAAATAAGCTTCTGTCATCTCATTCAAACATATTCCCTTATCATACAATTGAAGCAATCAATCAGCCCATACGTTATTAAAACAGCCTTTTTCCTCCATGAAAACCATTGCACAATGGCGCTTTCCAATGCTGGTGTAGCGGTTTTTCTTTAAAGAATATCAGTTTCGATTATCAAAAGTACGTTTACCAACAACTGCTTGCTTCATTTCCTCTACATAAAAAACAATTGCCAAACTTTTTATTTGCATATGAAGCTGCTTGCGTACGCTCATCAATGCATACTCATTCCAAAGTTTGTACTAGGCTAAAATGCTCGAGAGTGTTGGTCTGTGATGGGCATATATCGCTATATAGAACGTGCAACGTGTTATAAGTAATATGTGAGAACGTTTCGCGCAACACGGCGACACAATTGGTTGCAAGCGAGCGCAAGTTTGTGTTGTGATGTGCATTTGAGTGAGATCATTTCTCGGAGGGTACAAGCTTCACATGGCAAATCGCATTAGTATTTTATTGCCTTTGCGGCACAATAATCGCGCACACATCCCTAATCTCATCACCACAACGTGTCCCTACCGTATCGCTAGCCACTGCCCAAATAGCAAATAGCCTTCTCCACGTAAAATTTTATTATTCGCTGCTTTGCCCCACTGCCGCTTAGCTCAACCTCCCATCTCTTCGTTCCACTCTCATGCCATCAAAAAGCTGTGCCGCATTCTGTCGCTTGGTGCCACACGCCGAATAGCTCGCTAATGTGCATTCGCTGGGCACACCCATCACTCTATGCCATTGCAATACACCCATCACGCTCTTTTCCGTTAGCACTTCATCGTTGCACAGTGGGGTAAAATGGAAAATGCGCTCATGTGTCTTCGTTGAGCATTCCGTCGTAAATAGTTGTGCTGGGTGTAGCCCTTCTCCCTCTCCTGTTCACCCGCTATCGATAATCAGCGCCTCCTTCCATCTTTTCCCGTAGAATGTTTCTTTTGATTGGGATTATTTCCTTACCGGGCACGAATATGTGAGCACATGATCGTCTTGGATAACAAGTCAAACATGAATTTTTAAAAAGTGCGATAAAGATGAAAGAAAGGTAAAATGAAATGAGCCGCAACTACTTGTCTACTCCGAAAAGTCCAGAAAAAAGTTGCCCACATTAATAACTCGATAATGGCATTGCGAGAATTTTGAAGCAATTCAAATGTGTAGACAAACTTACACTTGGCACTTTTTCTCATATAAGAAAGAGGTATTCGTATTAGCTGCTTATTGCCCGTAAAGCGACAAGAGCAGTCGAGCGTCATTGTCGTCGGAGAGATCCGAAGGCTGTTGATTGGAGAGGTTGGAGGGGAACGTCGGCATTATCGCCAGAAAGTACTCTCAAATTCAGAAACAACACCATTGATAAATCTGTTTGGAAGAAGCAGTGTGCTATGGAATAGAGGACGAACAACAGTATGAAACCGTAAAAGAATATGCGTGTACCAAGTTTTGTTATGGTACACATCTATATTTTGCTACTTCTTCGCTTATGACAACGCTTTTTCGGACTCAGTGATACCGGTGTGATTGACGACACCGTTGTGCTCTTTCACTTTAATTGCTCTCTTCCGCAAGAGTGCTATAACGAGCGGTAAATAAATCAGGCGGCATGTGTGCAGTTCATACTTTAGTTTGTCAAGTGCATTTGAAGGCTAAGTTTGGAATATATCACGGATCGCTTCGTACAGTAATAGAGATGCGGAGTAGAGATAATGCCGACCTGTTTCGAAATTATTTTTGATTTGATGGTTTTCAAAAAATGGTCGTAACACCTCGTAGACGGCTTGCTATGAAGCGTGTTATCGTCCTGCCGAATGTGAACAAGCTAATACTCTTTATTTGAATAACAATTGAGTATTTTCAATTGGGAAGAGCACTTTAATGAGTCTAATATGTCTGCTAGCTCAAAAAGGCGGTACCACTTTGCAAACGTAAATATAGCCAAACATGAGATGTTCTTTGGTGCTTTCGAACCAGAGTTTCACAGACTTGCTTACTCCCAGACTGCCTAACAATCTTAACTTATCTTAACCATTGTTTTTAGTTTATCTGTTCGGAAGGTAATTTTGAGTGCATCGTACTGAACATGCCTGGTTTACTTTCCCATGCTTCATTATGACTAAACGATCAGCTGCAGAACACATAGCAGTTCTACTATCTTTCTTTTGGCTGTTAACGCTTCGTACCATCATAAATCGTGGGAGCTTCGATTACAAAGGGTATTATTAACTGCACTTTTACGCTTCAGAGTAACCTCGATTCATTCTGTCACCAATATCGCCTGAATGAAACTCTTGCAGAGCTTTCTAGTCGGAAGAAAACTTTCCTTATCAGTGGGCTAGTGGACTGAAATCGAGATTTGGTACAGCTACATTTCAGAAACAATCACTCTTACAGTAACTAAGTTTTCGTTTCGATGCAAAGTCACCTTTCAGTACATATGTTAACACTTTGGACAATAGTTTTTTTTTGGCTGAGAAACTGTTAAGCAGTTTTCTTCCTCAATAAAGCATTCTTAAGTCTTATATTAAGATTCTTGTTTTCATGACTTTGGGAAATCAAAGCATTTGCGTTCTGCCTGAGATAAATGGGTAATTCAGAGTATGAAGTGAGAGTGCGAAGAGTGATAAAATTAATTTCATTAAATACGCAAAACAATGCAGGAAAAGGAAGGAATGATGAACGTGTACGCAGCTATAAAATACGGATAGAAAAAAATGAGGACGACGGAATTGATAATTGTTTTCTATGTGGACAATTGATAATTGTTTTCTATGTGTAGTGAATCAAATGAGGATTTACAGATGGTAAAGGCCGATTGAGTTATGGATAGCTGGTAGAGTACATCAGTTTGATAGGCCAATAATAACAAAGCTCAACAAAATAGAGCTCTCCCACAGGATAGTGTCGCAGATGGTGTCGGCTGCTCAAGTCAACAACCACATGCGCAATGGCTTACTTTAATTAGCACAATCGAGCCGCATACTCAAATAACATTTATTTTGCCATTCGCTTTTTGATTCATTTCTCCGCACCAATTCGCTTATCTCGTTAGCTGGTGCACTCAGTGAGTAGCTATTTGCATAATCATATACATACATATATACACATTATACATACATATTATATACATATATGTATATACATATATATATATATATATATATATATATATTGCAACCTTCGCTGTGGATTTTCTCTTTGAATTTCGTTCACACTTAAACGTAACGGCTGTTCAACCTTCATTAAATGTTGTGTGGAACTACAATGTGAACAGCCAAACGGATCATTTCAGGAGTGTGCCAGACATTAGCGGCATAAGCAAGAAAGAATTATAAGGCCTTTCAGGTATGAAAAGATCAGGCGAAAAGCATCAGATTCTTAAACCATTGTGTCATTCATTCACATTTTTTGAGGATGCAAATAACCGGCTGCGAAATAGCCAATACACAACGGATTATTTTATGGGAGAAAGGCAATGTTTTCTACGGTGAAAATAAAGTATTCTATTTGTGTGTTGAATAAGCATTGATAATTGCATTCCAAACATACAATGCTTTTCGACCAACGGCTCCTATTGCTGTTTTTATTACACAAGAAAAACCCGAAAATATGGATAAAAATGTAATCGATCCGTGACACTTGATCGAGGAACACATCGCATGGCTAATATACAGAGTTTCTTTCCCTTCCAGCTTTCAACAAAAAGTTCTTCAGCAACATCACATTTGACGAAAAGGCAGCGATTCGTGGCGTTGCAAAGAGAGCTCCAACGAGTACGGTCGGGCGCTATCCAATTCAGGTCGAACTTCGCATAGAAACGTGTCGCCGCCAGCAGCGCTTTCATGAACTTCCGTATTGGCTGTCACGATTGCGCCGACTCCTGCATGTTATACCGTTACTAACTATGCAACTCATTTTATTCGGAAATCGCATATGAAGCCGCATTGTGCCACTTCTTTCTTTGAAGTCATCACTCTCATCCTCATCGAACTCAAATATGTCATCATATTAGCTGGTGATTCAACGCCATCATCGTCACCTGAGGTGATTGCTGCCGTTGCCCTTTCGCAGTCCGCTTTTTCTTTTCCAGCATTTAGTAGCTCGCATTCCATTTTAAAAGCGCACATGTTTTCACCTGAATCAGTTACCATTCTTCAATTCCCGCGCTGTTCAAGATCTTCCAATAGCCTCTATACCGCAATGCTCGTTTAATTTCTTCAAACTCAAGAATGCGTTTCTGAGAGGTCCATCCCCAACATACCCGATCAATGCTGCAATAAACGAACCTCGATACACCTTCCGCTCCAAATGTCAACAATCATTGACGCTCCGACCGACGCTTACGCTCTCATAACTGTCCCAATCTTCTTCTTGACCTCTTTCATCGGCCCTACTAAAAGAGAACAAGGGTCTCTCCGCGAATCTGGGAGGACGTATCGCGGATTCAGAACAGCTGAACAGCTGCGAAATTTGCGGCTGAAGAAGTGGTTTGGTGAAACGTTCGGTGGCGTTAGCTACTTTTGGAGAACTTATGTACTGCGCTTCTTTATTGCGCTATCCTCAACTTTCTCACCCGACCTTCCCATGACTCCTCAAGTGTTCTTGGTAGTATACTCTGCTTTATCGGGTACTTCCGAGGGCCAGCTGCTTTGATCAGCTCTGCATCTTCAGTTTCATGCCGGACTTCAGGTCTCTTACACAACATTTGTCGTTTCCACACCTATGCCTCACGTCCGTTATATTTGGGTCGTTTGTAGCCTCTCCGAAATAATTCGTAAATCTGCCGAGCCAGGTGCGATGGGCTGTGATTTCCACTGTGTTCCTCCGTTGCTTGAGGGTCGCTCACTTTGAAAAGGTGGGATGTCAGCTACCTTACAATGCAGGAAAGAGGAAAATACGCTCAAGAAATAAACACTAGATGTAAGACCGCATTTTGTCAAATACAATCACATTCGTTTTTCTTCACAAATCTGCAACTGCAAAACGTGTGGTTTTCTAGAAGTTCCCAATTAAAAGCCTTCCTTCAAAGAAGAATTAATTTGCTATCATTAAGATGGATAGAATAAAAACTAATCATGCAAAGGGAGGATGAAATAATATTAAAGAGATGAAAAAGAAATAGAACGCCTAAGAAGTTGTTGGAACAATTGAATACACAAACTTACAAACATAAAAGAATCCCTCACCTCTACTCTCTGGATGATTAAAATGGAAAACTCATATCCGTATTTTCAAACAAATACTTCGTCTATTTCAACAGCCAATAGTAGGTAGAAAGACGTTAGGACCCAACGCTTAGATTTTGTGACAAGGAAGTCGCAGTGACAGTATGCTGAATTTCGGAAAAAAAGTGAAGTACATTTTGAAAACAAGTACAGTAGGAAAAAGGTAGGATGTAAATGTACTTTCTTCTAAGGAATCGGTACGCTGCTGTATCTGTGCCGCCCTTCGAACATCGTTCTGCACTGTACCTGCGACTTTAAATCTGATAAGATGGTGTACTGTACCTCGTCTAGGTACAGTTACAATACGAAGGATATAGTACGCCTGGTACAATGAAATTACTAAAAATCAATATTGGTGGAGCCAATGTATGGGCAGCAATTTCTCCAAAGCGACTCATCGGCCTTTCGTTTTCGCGAAACTTACGGGAGAGTTCTAGTTGCAGTTATTGAACGAGAAGGTGTTAACTTCCGGTGAGAGAACAGAATGTCATCCATATGCATGACACGGCACGTATTATACGCCTCGTATGAAGATGTATTTGGACGAGAACAGCCCTAATTTATGGATTGAAAGGCGAGAAATCACCGAAAGGCGTCCTAGAAGGCCCGATCTCATTCCTCCAAGCTTTTGTATGGCAAAGTTTTCTCAAAGACGTCCGTTGTACATGGTAAGAAAAGTTTTACTGCGAACGACCTAAACAAAATGATAAAACTTGGCTTTTTTAAAGTTACTATTGATATATGTCAGCGTTTATGTCAATTTGTATTCGTTCGGTTGCAAAAATGTTTAAATGAACTAAACTAATATGAATTGTTTCTGCATGGCCTTTTTTAAAAACATTTGATAATTTTAATTTTTTTACATTCGGAAAACGAAACTAATATGAAAACTACTCATTATCTAATAAATTTTTTTAAACATTCGCAAAATCTTTATTCGCTCTAATATTGCGACTTTTCAAAACCATGTCCAGCTATTTAGGATGACACCCCCCAACGTGTCATACGTACCAAAACGCGTAAACGTCGTATGTGCGCATAATCTTTTCTAATATCTTATGAGTTTCTGTTGACCACTTTTTCCGAATCGAATTTGTGGATCGTTTGTTTTGCTTAAAAATTTTGTGAACATGCTATGAAACTCGTAAACAAATGTCATAATCAAAAACTCTTCTTAAAGTATCCGTTGAAATAAATTTGAAATGATGCCAGACTGCTGGTACGATATGCACTCATCCTAATGCTCATTATTAGAACAATCGAATTATCGTTGGAAAAATAAACGAAGAAAGGCTAAACTGCTTTAAAACATTTCCGCTCGCAACAGCGATGAGCTAACAAACTCTCACTGCTACCGCGCATTTCGGAATTAATGTTAGCGAGATGATTTCATCACGTATCGCCGGTGCGGGCACGTTTGGTGGACGTAATTGCTACGCTTGTACTTTATGAGCACAATTTTCGGCCTTAACAACTGAATTTCAGGACACAGCTCCCCTTCCGCTTCACGCCATCATTCTATGCGCCATGACCCATTTAAGGCCGCAGCAGTCGTGACAGATGCGCCCGATTTAGGTCACTTTTCTTTACTTTACATAAACTCGTCTTTGCATTCTCAAAAATTCATCTTTCATCATCCCGTTTCCTTTTAACTCTCATTTTCAACTGCTACACTAGTTACTGTCACTAACAATTGTTCCTCATTAGCGTGTCCGAAGAAGCAAAAAAAATCCTCCGTTACTATGTGAGCTTATCGATGCGAGTAAGGAAGCGAACTCTGAACGTGTATATACACCAAATAGTTTTCCATAAGTATTGGCCAATTTGTTTACAGATAAATTTGCGTAATTTAGAACAACTAAACAAAGTATAACAATAGCGATGCGAGGTTCGTTAGGAGTATTCGGTGATGCTCAAAAATGATGCATCTGAATTAGCAATTCGTTTTATGAGCTTTTGGCTTTTTCGGTAAACCAATTTTGAGCTCAATTTGTCGTCTCTCTCTCTAATTTTTGTGCTCCTGTGAAACTTTTAGTTTTTTTTTTTTCCATTGCTATAGCCCATGAAAAGAGACATTTTTGAGAATAGTAAAGTAGACTTGATTCATGATACGATGATCGATCATTATGTACGGTTAACATCTTTTTAGCTTTTCGTATTTTTTTATTGCTTCCACTTTAATATATTAAACACTGCTGCTTAGAGTATGACATCGTCCAAAAAGATATATGGCACATCACAAAATCTCTTATTTTTCAGGCAAAATTTTCCGCAACTATGAACGTTCACAGGCAAATGAACTCTCAAATCACGGAGCTATGAAAACAATGTAAGCGGAGATTGCAGCTTGTACCAATTCCATTTACTGCATTTGAATTTATTGACATCGAATCGCAAAGAAAATACGAGAAGATGGCAACTGCGCTCATCATCAGCGATCAACTAACTACTCGGCAATCTGAGTCGTTCCAAAGTTCATTTGCACATTTCTTCATTAAAATGCATCGCTCGGTCGCTTATGGGTTGCATAAAGTGAAATACATTTTACGACCGAGTAAGCTCTAATTTAAGGTACGAATAAACTGCAATGCCTTGTTAGAGTAGTGTAACTGCACGTCAACTTGCCCCTATCCCCCCCCTCTACCTCCAATAAAAAAGATTTCTACTATTGTTGAAGTAGCGTGCCAAAACGTAGTGCAAATGCGTGAAGAGAACGTATGCGACGAGTAAAGTGTAGTGCATTTGAAGAGGGGAATGACATTGAGATTGGCTTCGCTGACCGACTTCTTAACCGCATACAAAATTACCGTTAAGAAGGGTAACCATTTGAAGGTCATTGCTGGTTTGGGTATTACAAAAAGTGAACCAGTCACGAGCCAATAACCTCACAAACTTTTTGAAGGGGAAACTTCTTGTCGGCAACGTTGTCCGCCTTTCGACCTATTTAAGTGTGTTGGTGGTGATACTTGATGCTCTTTTCAGAGCGCAGCTCCCTTTCGTTTGCTTTTTCTCAACTTCTCCCACATTTCACTTTGCATTTTTCTGCTCTCTGCAATTCAATTTCTTTACCCTCACAAATGCAAAATGTTCCGTCGATTTGCTGGCCGTATCCAAATGTTGTATGTCGCTTTCGGCAGTGGATGCTTCCGCATAAGATACTTCTTCCAGGGGACATCTCCGCTACCGCAATGCCTACGTTGTTTGTTGCCAAGTATTTATTATTAGAAAAATTGCCAGTGGGAGTGCTGCCTTTGGCAAAAGTGACCAGGACGAAGGCGTCCAACAGCAGAAGCCACTATGGCGGAGGTGACTTGATATGTGTCCTAGGAATTGTATGAGGTGTAGGGTTTGTGAGTAACAGCCATCCCTTCTGATCTCACCTTACAGAAATTTTCAAACACCTCTGTCAAGATTTTCTATTTTATATGTGAATATCATTGACTAATGGCCTAAGAAAACTGAAGACTTAATGAATTAAAACTGCCCCCCTCCCCCCATTTTTGGGGAACGGTTGAACCGTCCGTTCTTTTGAGAAATTCTTGCTTACCCTTATGCTAGCGACTACTGGTATATTGCAAATAAAAATGATCTTCATCAGCAAAAAATTTCCTATTCTTTTCCAAAACATCCACCTTCCTCGTCCGTCCCCTTCAGACATTCGGATCAGTAACTAGTTCATTTTCCTTTCTCACCCTCTCCTCTACCACACCCCAATTCGTCCAATAGTTTTAACGTAGTAACCAAATTTGGTGGATGTTATCTATTGCAAAAAAGTCTTGAAAATCAATGCTTGGCAAGGTAACCGTTTTCGAAAAAAGCGACACACGAGATGTTTAAATTGGGCACTCATAGTCTAGCCAAAAATGCTGTTCGTTTTTGTTTCTTGGCTTACCGTCTGTTCTTAACTGGCGGAATTGCACATTGCGTACGGTGAAATTCCAAACGGCATGCTTTTAGTTACTGCTGCTGATTACTGTTCAATATATCTCACCGTTACTAAGAAATCGACCCTTAATTACTGTCTTTCTTTTTCTCATGATGCATAAGAAGCATATTATTCCTCTCTCTGCTATAATCGAATAACGTGTTGCGCGATGTGGAACACGGCCGATACTAGTTTATGGCATATGCTCTTTTCTGCTGCGCTTCAGAAAATGGTCAAATAATCGTCGTTTGAATATAATCCCTCTCATAGAAATCTACCTAAAGGGTCAAATGTTCTCCTCGTATAATTAATAATGAACTACGAATAAAGATGATTATGGGTGATATTTTATTGGCTATTATTGGTGATAATATCGTCTTTTTATATGATAAAACCGTTATCAAGAGATAAGTAGTTCAACGAACACACTCATGCCATAATGCTTATGAAAGCTCTTAGTTGATCATGCTTCGAAAACTACTGCGTAAAGTAGAACTGTGCTTCTATATGTTCTAAGAGAATCCTTTTGGCAGTCATATGATTTGTTTCATTGCGGTTTAGCTTAATTGAGCAGAATGAAAACTCCATCATCCGTTCATGAAGGTCCGTTATTACCTTAGTATTATTCGCAGTTATGCTGAGACGTATAGTTTGGACGATCATTTAGTGATGGGCAACGATGTCTACTATCGTATTGCGATAACCGGTGTACTTATTAGCTCAGCAACTGTGATCATCACTCTCACTGCAATTCCATCTCTGTTGGCAAGGATCGAAAATGAACGGTACAACGCCGAGGCGATGTCACGCTTTTTTAAGGTTTCCTCTAATCAAACATTCCATCCATTGTTTAACTTCGGTTCAGGTTATGCTTTTATACGGCAATAAATTCACTGCATGAGGGTTCAATTTCTACAGAGCTCCGAATTCGGTTAGTCCTTTTTGAAACTTGTCAAACTATTTGAAACTAAAAGACTTTAAAAAAACCGAGTTTTCCGATCTTGCTTGTTGCGTTTTACAGCAGCATAAATTCGAATGGCAGCGGCTCTCTCAATTTTATTTCCAACCAGTTGTGCCGTTTCCGCATCGTTTCCAAATTTAATGGAAAACAACTTGTTTATAGTTATATTAATCTCATTGATACATCAGTGACAAAGTTTTCTTGTACGAAGTTCGTCGTGTCGGGTCTCAATATAATCGCAATCACTTTGGTGACATCAGTTTCGGCCCTCATCTCATTATCAGAATGAGGCAGAACATACGATCCTCACAAGGAATGCGTTCGCATATTTATGCATTCTGGTCATGCAGATTCAAAGGCATCCATCCCATGCAAAGTTTGCAATTGCATAAGTATTTCTCTCTCTTTGCATTTCTCTTTGTGATTCTCCGCGTGACACTTCCCTGAATGACCCATATGCGGTGTCAACATGCCGACAAAAATACGTCGTAAAGAATAACAGTTGCAATTACCGTGCTGTAGCCAATAAAGTCATCTCGACTTAATCCGCTCTATTAAATGCCCTCATTCCTCCAGAAAGAACCTTTTAAGAAAGCATATCATGATTCCAGTGATTGTAGTTCCAGTCTCGTCCTTGGAGGACATAAGTCATCGAGCTTGACCCGTCAAAGAGGAGCACAATACCTTTCATTCCAATTTTTTTTCACCACTTTTTTGCGCCATCCAGACGAATAATCGTCTTCCTCCCCTCCACATCTTTCGCAATTCTAAGTACATTTATAGGCTCATAGGTGATGGAGAATATGACCGGAGAGTGCGAGGTGGGGAATGGGGGTGGGGGAGGGCAAGGAAGGTCGGTTAAAGCGACAGCAAGAGAAGACAGCCAGAACCTCATATTAGGTTCACGAAAACAACTTCCTAAAAGCAAAGTACGGCGTCTTCGCAAAGAAAGCATCTCTTTGCATTTGGAGTTCGATTCATTGAAGATGGCACGAAGTTATGAAGTACTGATTTTTAAAAACATGGTGCACAAAGCTATCCTAATTTACACTCACGAATGCTTTCTGGAAGGCAGAAGGGATATATTACGGAAATGGAAGCTTTCAATCAAGAAACAGAGAGCTGAACTCCAATATGACTCGAAGGCTCATTAAGAACGCTGTAAAGTTCCAGACCTCTTGAGGCTTCTTATGGCCATTATACTACTAGATTGAACAGCAACAGCGAGAACGAAGCCAACGAAATAACTGTATTAGAAAAGGACCAAAAGCATGAGAGCATGAGGGCACTGCACATATCACAAAATCATTCTTCGTGTCAAAAATTTCTCACTTGCATATACGAATGCCGCCATTCTTTGTGTTCACACAACCTAAGAAAGAAACAAGGACTGTACAGTAAATGAACTCAGTGAAACTTTTAATGAGGATGGAACTGGAAGTTAAGGTCATACACATTTACAAACGTAATTGTAAGTTCAAGTCGTTGATTACGTGTGACGAAATGTTCCACTGCCAAATGGGCCCAAAATGTTTCGTTATGGATCCGCCACATCAGCACGTGGTCGAGTAGTTCGTCACACTTAATCAACAACTTTAACTTACAACTTTTCCGCAGAGGAATGAGTCGACAGGAGAATCTTTAACTACTGATACACCCTTAAAGGCGTTACCCATTTTCCTATGTTACAGTTTTTCAAAATTTGGTCGCCTCAATGCAAGCTATGGGAGCAATGGACTTAAGTTGGTACTTTGTCTGAGTCCAACCTTGAAAAATCGATCTAGTCAGCCCAGCTTCAGCTCCAGTGCTCTGAATCTGTGTGACACATGATCTCGCGTTCAAAATTTCAGAGGGAAGGTGCCACTGATATATGATAGTCATTAAAAAATCGAATAAAAAAATGTGCCCATCAAAGATTTGGCATGTGAATGCTTTATGGAAACGGCGTGCCCGCAATTAAAACTTCAGGGATTTTAAGGACGCAATTTCCTTCTTACTTTGTGCCCTTATATCTAAATCAGTAATCTCTGGAGTGATAAGACGAAGACAAAAATATCAGATGTTGATGCTCGGATTAGACGTGACACCACTTATTGCTGAGTGTTAAAATTTTGCGAAGAGGAACTGACTGAATGAAAACGATAACAGCCCATAGTTTTGAATACAGTACGACAAAGTAACGAGGTTAGGGCGAAGAGTACGACAGAAGTGGTGTTACGCGTTTTAGAGCAGTGATAGTTGCAAAGTAATACATTGAAGAATACCGTTTCTGATTGTAATCAGGAATTTTAATTCCCTTCAAGCGCCGTTACGCTTACAGGAACGCTCAAACCTTATCTGGACTCAATTCAGACCAATCGCCTCTCTAGCTAAGCCAACCTTCTCGTCACGCGCAGTTCGTTCACTATGGGATCGAAGCATTTGTCATGGTAAACTTTAAAAACAATTTCTTAAAAATCTTAACGTCAATATGGAATTGTAAGAAAAAAAAATTTTTAATATTTGAGAAAAATTTCACGAATAGAAATATTTTAAGCGAAAATGACAGAATAAAATTTGAAGTATTCGAAATACTTTGCATTTCAGTTTGCATTGTGTCACTCGATTTCTATGCGAAAAATAATTTTCTCATTCACATACACAAATTTCATTATATGCAAAACGTAACCTAAGGACGTTACATATATACTCCCAAACGATCGATGAGAGCACAATTCAGAGCAACTTTAGCATATAAATGAGTGAGTGCAAAGAAGCAAAACAGGAAATTGCCACTTAATATCTACGAAATATCAACGGCAGTACGTAGCTTAAGATAGGAGAAAACTGAAATTCAGGTTGTTATCTCTTGGCTTGTCCTATGGGTCCAACGGGTCCTCCGGGTGCACCTGGACCAGATGGTAATCCCGGAGATGCGGGCAACCAAGGACCTGCAGGAGAAGACGGATTCGATGTTCAGTTGGAGCCTGAACCTGATCTTCCGTGTGTTATTTGTCCAGCTGGTCCGCCCGGAATGAGGTAATTATAAAGTGACATTCTAATTCAGTCACAGCCTCAATAATAATAGCAGCATTTTTTGCGCTGTTTGTGAGAATGCCTGACTGTAATAAAGAACTGCATTCACATTATTCGCTGCGAGAGATTCTGGCCATTTTCTTGAGCGCAAAAAGAACAATGTGTGAAATAATTTGCACTAGGACCCCACCCCCATCTCAATATCGCAAAATCGCCACTTTTGGAGTCTTATTCCGGCTCCATTTTTGAAAAAGGCAGACCTGATATGAACTGATGAAACCGAAATTGTCTTTCTTCCAGAAATTCTGGATGGTTGCTTTCCTCTTTTTATTTACTGGCTAGCATTTTCACCTCTCTACCATCTTCACAGCACTGACGAGAAATCCTACGGAAGCCTACACTAAAAGCTATCAACATTTGCTATGGGGAACTGAAACTTGTGGGTGTAAACGATGAACTGGGTTTATACTCTGTGACTCGTAAGTTGCAGGACAATTTATAAGGAGTTTACTGATGAAACAGTAGAATGGACGATACATGAACTGCACGTCACAGAATCCTATGCTTGCATAGTAGACGTCCTCTTCGAGTTTTCTTTGACATTTCCTATGGTAAATACGAATTATAACGTTCATTCAGAAAGTGATACAACTCAGCCCATGGATCGCACCATAATCTATTTATTAATAAAGTCGAACGTTCCTCTAACACCTCGATCTCACTGTGACTCAAAATTACGTTTCGGTCATTTATAAGTAAATAAGCTCAGGTACTAGCGCACAACATGAATTTCATCTTAAACCATGTATGGCCCTTCTTTAACTACTTCGACGACATGACTGTGGATATGGATATGTGCTAATGCGTAAATGTGGATATGTGCTAGGAAATGTGGATATGTGCTAATGCGTAATTCTGAACTTGTTTACAGAGGCGCACAAGGGTTGCTTTCCTCTTTTTATTTACTGGCTAGCATTTTCACCTCTCTACCATCTTCACAGCACTGACGAGAAATCCTACGGAAGCCTACACTAAAAGCTATCAACATTTGCTATGGGGAACTGAAACTTGTGGGTGTAAACGATGAACTGGGTTTATACTCTGTGACTCGTAAGTTGCAGGACAATTTATAAGGAGTTTACTGATGAAACAGTAGAATGGACGATACATGAACTGCACGTCACAGAATCCTATGCTTGCATAGTAGACGTCCTCTTCGAGTTTTCTTTGACATTTCCTATGGTAAATACGAATTATAACGTTCATTCAGAAAGTGATACAACTCAGCCCATGGATCGCACCATAATCTATTTATTAATAAAGTCGAACGTTCCTCTAACACCTCGATCTCACTGTGACTCAAAATTACGTTTCGGTCATTTATAAGTAAATAAGCTCAGGTACTAGCGCACAACATGAATTTCATCTTAAATCATGTAAGGCCCTCCCTTAACTACTTCGACGACATGACTGTCGTCGAAGTAGTTAAAGAAGGGCCTTGCAGGAAATGTGGATATGTGCTAATGCGTAATTCTGAACTTGTTTACAGAGGCGCACAAGGTGAGCGCGGCCGAACTGGTGATTCTGGAAGGAAGGGTAGTCAAGGTCCACACGGCCTTTCTGGTCCAGACGGTCCACCGGGACGTCCTGGAAATCCTGGGCCGGCGGGCCCAAAGGGGCCCCTCGGACCACAGGGTCCGCCTGGAAATACCGCCATAGCAGGTGAATGATATGGCAGAAAACTTTGAATAGCTCATAAAGAGCGAACAGTTTTTGAAATGAAATATAAATTCAACAACTTCAGAATAGTGGAAGTCGAAGTAATCGGTAACGCTTCACGTAAGCCATCGCTGTCATCACTGCAATTAACATATAAATTGGAAGCGGTGAAATTTAAGTGGGCTCTGTATGGTTCAGGAACGGTCATAAAAAACGATAACACAGATAACATTATGTCAAAGGTGATGAGAAATGCGCTCATTATAAAGAGTTTATGAACAGTTTCAGCGGAATATCATCAATAATTTTTTTTAAGGAATAGGCATCAAAGGACCGCAAGGACCGCCGGGACCTCGTGGGCCAAAAGGACCGACGGGGCCCGCAGGAAAGCCATCGAAAAGCCCTGGTAGACCGGGAAAACCGGGCAGTATCGGTCCTGTGGGACCACCGGGACGACCTGGCAGACGAGGTGATGAGGGCCCATGGGGTCCGCCCGGTGAAGCAGGTTCATCTTTACTTCGTTCATAATGCGGGTGAAACAAGCCACTTTCTTCAAGGGATGCGGTTTGCTAAGAGTAACTCCCTGAACGACGCCATTAATTTCACCTATTATTACTGCTATGCATTGAAGTTTTCAAAAGTTTCACTTAGCGTTTTAAAACAATGAACACCTCTTTGAAACTAACTGTAAAACGTAATGGCCTCTAAAAAAAGGATCTTAAGAGTTATAGCGGGCAGCATGCACGCTAGCGCAGTTATCCTATGTCTATAGGTGGGCGGGCGGCTCGAAATCGAACAAATGGAATAATGCGCACTGCGCTTAAGTTAATAGCAAAGAAAAAAAAAATCGCAGCCAATGATGTTTTGTCCTTTTGACCATACTTCATATCACGGCGTTTCTGTTGGAGATATTTTCTCAACGCCAATGCCAACTGCCGTAATCACTTTTGGCAATGCCAACTGCCGTAATCACTTTTGGCACCCTTCTCTCATTCATAAAATCCACCTGTCCAGCGCCACGCCATATAGCTAACAGACTTTTCTTCCTAAATGTCACAGATACGCTCAACTTGTCAAGTGATCACCAAAGATTGCTTCTACACAATAAATTGGCTTGTGTCCACAGAAACGACCTAACACCATCGTCAGCTGTCGTTCGAATCTTTTTGATATTTCTGCACAGCCGCACAGGTGCGCGCAGTGGGTCAGCGGTAGAGATTTCGCTTCATACGCGGAAAAACCCGGGTCCGATTCGTGGCTGCTTCCCAACGGGGCGCCAGCAGGGCAACCGCCATGCGTCCAGAAACTGGTCAAGACAATCGTGCGTGGGCATGGTTGTCAGGTGCATCGATACGGGAATCGACGAAATTACAGCTGCATTTGCATCCATTCGCATCCCTGAGCAACCACATCAAAGCAATACCATAAGCGTCGTCCGTTGCAGCCAAAAATACGGCATCGCGTATTGCTGCTAAACATCTAGAGCGCTCTAAAAAAATGAGAGTGCTAAGTCTTGAGCCAGTTCAAATTGGATTCTGCCAACGAACGATCGTAAAATTACATGTGCTTGTGAGTCAGAGGACTTTCTTGTTGCATACTTAGGACTGGTCATATCTAGTGAGAAAAAAAAGAAAAAAGAAAGAAGGAAAAGAAACAAGTAACTGTTCTGTGGGGACGCTTTTCTTGAGCCGACCATAGAGTAGATTTTTATAGTTGTTATAATTCCTTGTAAGAACACTGCTCATTGCGAGTGGGAGTCGAAATTGATTGAGTTGTGTTGATGGAGTTTGTATTTGTTTAACGAGGGCAACATTTTGCAGGACAACCAGCTGCCTATTGCCCTTCGGATTGCGGTGTATCGCAGATTCTCGCACCCGCTTACCTCGGCTCGCTCAGATGGAACTCAATGAACAGTTATGGGCCACAGGACTCTGAACACTCATTGACGAGAGAGTTCGCTGAACGAACATCTGAACAAAACTGGTTCGAGTGATTATCACTTATTGTGTCCATCTCGGATGGTCCATTAAATGCAGTGAATATTTTCATGCAAAAGTTTTTTAAAAATAAACTATTCATACGTTCGTATACCAAATAACAAACAAATGGGAAAACGCGCAATCGGGCTTACACGACATGCTCCTTGGAAATCAACTCTCATTTCGTAAGATCAGCCGTTTCCACATACTGTCCATTTTCGATTGACCCGACAGCTCGTATGAACCATCCACAACAACGACCAGTTTTTCTACGATGTTGCCAAGCATGTACCTCGACTAGGCGAAGATATATGCCGACTTTGTATCACCTTTAAGTGCCTATAACCTTCTCCTACGATCGACGAACACGCTTGAAAATGGGCACACAAGGTGATTCCAGAAAATAGAGCCAAATTCCATGACTATATTCCGGTGACTCTGGAATGAAAGCTACCGAACGGACAGACACAAATGAATGCGCAAAAATGATAGCGCCATGATGTGCCTTTTAAACGCCAGTTTGCGATACCACATAACATTTGAAAAGCAATCAAAACAAAGTTTGTGGCAGACTACGATAAGTTTATATTTCGAGTGAACTGGACAACCGATCGTATCATTACATCGCAACAATATTTAAATGTAGAAATACCTGATCTCTCAATGGCACTCAAAACGGAACGAACATCTGTGGGAAGTTTACCAAAACAAAACGGAAAATTGCGTAAGAGGGCCGATATGGGAACAATGAGGAGTGTCAAGGGAACGGAAGGTCATTTTCATATGCTTGATATGCTCGCAGTGGTCGAATTTGCTCCTCATAACGCCAACCATCTATCTTTCTTCCATTATTATCGCTACCCTCTTTTAAAACTCCCACTAAGTGCACCTTGAATTGCCACCCTACACGGCATTTGAACTGTTATGTTGAAGCCGCGACAGATCTTCAATTGCATCAGTGACGTTGAGCGCATCATACGAAAAAAAATGCGACTTTTAATGTGGCATGCCAAATATAAATCGAGAGATTTTTATTTTTCATAAGGCTTCGAAAGACGTCGCGTCAATAAACAAGGCCTGAATTTATTCGTCTTGATTGGTGACTATACCTCACGAGGAACACTGACAAATGCTCATGATCGAGTACAGCCTTTGAATGATAAATCACCACAAGAACTGATTCTCAAGAACGAAGAAGTGTGAATGAATGCGACAAGTTCACATAGTACTAACCAGTTTCGATTTCTTTGTTTAAGCAATATATTAACGAAACGTAGCGCCCTAATTTGGTTACAGTATCATTTATTTCTAAGAGTACTTTACCTACATCGACGAAATACGATAACACATTAGAGCGCTGTAAAAATTTATGGAAAAATATGAAGCACACTAATTTGTTAGAGCTTATTAAGTGTTTTGGAGATAATCACGATTTAAATAATGGAGCGGCTTTTGTTTAGCTAAAAAGGGACACCGTGACTGCTATTTCTCAACTTCAGATGTTATCCACGAAAGTACCAAAACGTCTGTCTCTATGCGAATCGTGAACATATTTCACTCATTGCAGAACGAAAAGCAACAATTTTATAAATAATATCGCAATTGCACACCTAATTATCGTTGCGAATGACAAAAAAAAACTGCAATAAGGCACAGCAGAGCTTTGGGAAATGTTACTTTGATGAGTTTCGAGCAAATAAACAGATGACATTTGCATCTGAGTTAATTCGGAATATCGGATTTAACTACAACAGCATATAGGGAGATTACACAGAGAACTGAGAAACTGCAACACAAAACTGCTTTAAGAGTTGTTCTGCAATCGAACTGATTCGAAATGGCAACAATTGGATATTTTTAACTGATCCAAGATAATTATGAAATTTGAAATATGTTTTGCAAATTCAAAATAAGTCAGTCAAATTGAACTTAACTTTGCTCGCGAATCCAAAGTTTATCAAATACGTTATGTGGATTAAGGAGCGAGCAACTGAATGAGAAATCAGCGCTGTTGCCTAGAAATCACTTTACCAGAGAGTAACCTCGTAAAGCAGTGGTATGATGTAATCGGAAAATGACAAAAATTAGCATACTCATCAAAAAAGTAAGATATATTGCGAAGAGCAGCATGCTATTCCCATATACCCAATTCTTTATACGATCAACCGAAAACGATTAAATAACTGTTCAAATCATACCTCTTAAAAATTCTTCAGCAGTTCCACCCATCCACCGGTCGTGATCAACATTTTGCAAAAACTACTGAAAACTGGTTACAAGTTTCCACACTTCCAAATGGCCTATCCGTTCTCGCCGTTTCTGACCAGTCATAATAATATCGAAAGCAACGAAAAGAAATAAATCAAATATTTGTTAGTTCGTAATTTACTGCATCCAGTGTGCTCTAGCTAGCTCCAACAACTCCGAATACCCTCAAAGAGGTATGGCTGCATGTTATCTGCAACAAAAACGGCGGATAACGCTCTCAAGCATCACAGTGTAATGATGTAAACTTGTGGCTGCAATGAGCAACTTTAGATTACACTTGCTCACCATTTGTATGTTGCGATGGTGGAGTCAATTAAAATCGCCGAAAACCAAATTTTAATGCCATTCTATTCCATTTATTGACTGCAAATTTGACCTTTCATTGAGGGAATTGTTTAACCCGTTATTTGTGCACTAAATGGATGCAGGAAATGATCGCTCTGTTAAATAAATTATATTCAGTGTGCTTGTGTTCTTTTTACGATATACAGCCAGTGTTTACAAAACTTGCTATTTTTACATATGTACGCTTAAGACTTCTTTCCAGCACTCACAATGTTCCCATAAGTGGCAAACGGCACGCTCAAGACGCCTACCATGTTTCGAGCAAAAAACGCTACCCATCAAAAATCAAAATACCAACGTCCTGTGCATAGCACTTTTGTATCAAGGAAAGGGAATGAAATCTATCCCAAAAATCTAGTGGAATAGGGAAAATTTGCTCCAATCACAGAGCAAAGAGCGATATTTATCCGAAAGATTCATTGAGGATCGGGCGTAAAAACAAACGGAAAATAAAAACCAAATTTCACGGGGCTTAACTTTTTAAGTAAACACATGCTTTCCAACTTATAAACTGCTATAAAACATTATTTTAAGAAAATTTTTTGTAGAAAAATCAGTTAAAGCTGTAAAGACTTTCAGCCAGGTCAGAAGATAAATGGGGACATTTTCGATCCTACTAGCTCCTCCTTCTCCTCTCCGCATGACCAGCCAGATATAATTGTTAAATAGACTGAGAAACAAGATAGCATGCCAAGTAATGTAGCGTTCACGAATGCACAATCAGAAGTGAGCGGCGGCGGCTTTCGCCTTTTTGTTTTCAATGGCATCGAGGATGGGTTGTCGTTTGGTTTGGTACCGGATCTGCAATTCGCGTAACTCGATGTCCATTTCGGCCTCGAGACCAGCTTTCCTTTGTATCAGCTCCTCGAGTGGCAATTCGGCCAACTAAAGATTTTACATAAAATCCCTGTTATAATTCATAAAATAGATGATATTGTTGCATAGCTTTGTGTTATAGTTTGCGCCCATTTCCAACGCAGGACATCAACTTACAAATTTAAAATCGAAAATGCGAGCCAGCAAACGTTCCCAAACGAATCGTGGACATGTTTCACTATGAGGTTGAAAGCTTCGATGCACAAAACAAAAGGAAAAAAAACTTGAACAAATTTCTAGCGGCATATTGCTGGGAATCATCAACCATCAACCGCATGTTACGTTTGCAAAAATCCACAAGTGGAGAATTTGCGCAAGGTTATATAACAATGCCATGACCTGAACTCACGTCAATTGGCTACTTACGCAGCTTACGCAGTGCTCAAGAAGAAGAGCCGTGATTATCTCGTAGATTCTTTTACGTTAGTTTGGTCATTCGCTTTATAAACGGAAACGAGCCCTCTTAAGCTCTAATTCGACACCGTCGGTAGTCTTAAAAACATCCAGCCAGCAACGAGAGTTCCGTCATCCCTGGATTATCTAAAGCCAATACTTTTGCTTATTTTTTTAAACCAAGTGGTCAGCTATTCCTACTTTTGGTCCCCAGCTTCCAGTAATAAGACTAAGCGAACGTCGTTGTCTTTCAAGAACACAGAAATTCCGGACTTCAATCCACGTCTCTTCAAGAATATTTAGCTCTTTGTATGTCCAGTCCAGTTGTGACAACTCTCTTCAGCGGGTTACTCAAACTCTGTGAAGTGCTTCCTTATGGGAATGGTTATAAGAGAGAGCAGGATAAGCAATGACCAGTTTTTAAAAAAGCGCAGGACTAGGAGTACAATTACCAACCAGTCTCTTTGACCTGTCTTTCACTCCGCCTCCTTGATAGTTTCATTGCGGAAGCGCTTTTCACATTTCTGTGTTGTTACAGTGTTATTAATAATGGTCTCGAAGGAAATAAGCTCACCGACATACGCCGATCTCGCCAAAATATTTGGTTCGGCTACGCTTCAGTTTTGGATAAAGAAACCAAATCGAACTGAACAGAAAGAAGCTACGTTCTTGGGCTGCCTCTTTGCCAATAAAAGGTTTGAGGTTAAGAAATGGAATGCCTATCCAGACGAAATGACTGCCCGCAGCGAGATAACACAAGGTAGTATTTCGGTTCCTTTCCTTTTGCTCCCTTGTAGGAGTTAGGGCTAGGTCATAACCCGATGATCTAACGGTACGTACTGATTATTCAGCTAGTGCTGATTACCTCGTTCCTCTTCAACAGGCCCATAGCTATGTCTATAAATAACTGGTCATTAAAGTGGTTCTTCCCCATCTTCATTCCTTACTACATTCTTTTTCATTTCAGTCTGTGTAAGGACTCTCGTTCTTACATACGTGAAATTGCCGCGCCGCTACTGGCTTCTAAATAAGTTCGAGATCCAGATGCTTTCACTGACTCTAAGTTATCGTTTAAGTCCCAAATCACGAGAAGGTCATTGAGGAAGCTTGGTGTGAATGTTGCCATCTTCAATCTATGAAGCCAAACGATTTTTGAGGGTGTGTTTTTTGAGATTATATTCGCAGTACCCAAATATGCAGCAGAGGTTTGACAGATGTTTGAAAGAAGACAAGATTCAAAGTGAAAGAGTTCAACATTTTTTAAAAACCAGGACGAACATAAAAAGCGGATGGGTTTCGGAATCCATGAATTTAGAGAAATTACTTCTGACGTAACTTGGATTCGACCTAACATGCAATGCGACCAAAGACTTAAGTGCCTAATTAACTGCTGGAACTTCATATCTCTGTCGTGTTCCAAACGCTCATTCGGCATTGCATGTCCTTCCGCACAAGTGCCAAACATTATAAATAATATCCTGATTATGGATGATTTCGTCATGCTTGTTTATCAAATTTCCTCTTGTTTTATTTCTCCTGCTATTGACTTCTTATTTTGTTGTGTTGGGTTCATGTTTTCCTCTTCTTTCTCTTCCTGTTTTGACATGCGAGCAGGTTGGCCATTTCCGTTTAAAATTTTCTGTGCTTTTTCCCATTTATTTCTTGCAGATCAGTATTCATAAGGAAAATCTGCGATATACGTTTGAGAAAAAAGGATATCTGATCCGTCATCCCGACGGAAATCCCACATTGAGGTTCAGTCATTCAGCAATAAACACGACCACTGGCGAAGCAGGACACCAATCCGATGACCGGCCGGTAATCGCACTCCGAGAACATAATTAGGTGAAAGATAATAGTGCGATCCGAATAATAAAAACCGCTTACAAAGCTATAGTCACCATCGGCAGATGCGTTATTGAAGTGTACATTCAGCAGTGATGCACTGCCAAACGAGGGATCTTCTGTCGACGAAAATGTCCCCGACGCACCAACCGGACCCGTGCCAACATTCACGTTCGCTAATGCGACATTCTCGGCTGCCAGTTCACGCTGACCGACTCCCTTGTTGTTCACGTAATAGTTCCGATAATCCCGTTCACACAATGCGGGCTCAACGTTTGCGCCTAAAGCTCTGGCGATATGAAACAAACGCGTACATACGTTGTTCAATCTGCGCAAGCACATGTGAGCAAGTGTTCATTGTACAAGTGGGATAGGTGGGAAGCGGCAGAGTTCGAATGGTGGACTTCTGAGCGAGACGAAGGGGATGAGGGGGAGCGAGGAAAAAACCGAATGAACCTAATGCCAGCTCTTTCATTACTGCCATTGTCTGCAAATTACTTCTACTACCTCAATGTCGAAAGAACAACATTGAAAAGCAATAGACAGAACCAAATTGAAACTTACGAGTGCTGAACGATTTAAAAGACTAAACAATGCAGCGGCTCGCTATTACGGCAGCATCGAAATGGGCTACTTGAAAAACGGGAACGGAACTCAAAACAAAACATGCAATGTCGTGCCCCCTAGGATACCAAGACTTGCGTTATTTAAGGCATCTGAAACCCCGAACTAGAAATCGGAAAAAGGTAGGATTCCCATGAGGCCCTATTTGATGGTTGAACACTTGATGCACGTAAAATAATTCATCAGTCACCTACCACGTACACGAAAACGCCCCACCTACAGGTCCTCAAATCACAATGAAAATGTTGCGCCACTTGCAACCAATGTCTGCCACAAAATACTGGCTTTGTAATTTTCGGCTGCCGTAGTTTTACTGCCAATACCCGCAGAAGAATAATGGAAAACAGACGGTGAAGAAAGAGGAGGCGCTCAAGCAGTTGCTTCCGACTATACAACACAGTAAACGATTGTTAACCTCGGTTGTAGAATGTATCCTGCTGAAGTCCAAGGACATGTGTCGTCCCACCAGGTGGAGGTAATTCAGAGAGGCGTACCACACGAAGCTGTGCTGATATCGAATCTCCAGCCGCAGTCACGAAACCTTCCGCTAAATTTACCTTCATATAATTACTACTCATCGCTTCGATTCACGTAACTTTGTTTGCAAACTGCCATTTTTTACACTTAGCCAACATCAGTAAATGATCGAAAAAAAATCGTAATATATTTTCTGTAAGAGTTCTGCAGCTTCCGCGCGCACAATATGTCTTCTGTCGCAGTTTTGATTTTAATGTGCTCAGATGTGCATATACTTTTCTTTTCCGACCTCAAATCACAATGAAAATGTTGCGCCACTTGCAACCAATGTCTGCCACAAAATACTGGCTTTGTAATTTTCGGCTGCCGTAGTTTTACTGCCAATACCCGCAGAAGAATAATGGAAAACAGACGGTGAAGAAAGAGGAGGCGCTCAAGCAGTTGCTTCCGACTATACAACACAGTAAACGATTGTTAACCTCGGTTGTAGAATGTATCCTGCTGAAGTCCAAGGACATGTGTCGTCCCACCAGGTGGAGGTAATTCAGAGAGGCGTACCACACGAAGCTGTGCTGATATCGAATCTCCAGCCGCAGTCACGAAACCTTCCGCTAAATTTACCTTCATATAATTACTACTCATCGCTTCGATTCACGTAACTTTGTTTGCAAACTGCCATTTTTTACACTTAGCCAACATCAGTAAATGATCGAAAAAAAATCGTAATATATTTTCTGTAAGAGTTCTGCAGCTTCCGCGCGCACAATATGTCTTCTGTCGCAGTTTTGATTTTAATGTGCTCAGATGTGCATATACTTTTCTTTTCCGAAAAAAAAAAAACTCCCACAGAAAACGATGCTTCCATCACAACAACAATTCATAACTCCATGACACTCAAAATATTTGTCAACACTGACAACGATTGAGTAAAGATTTGTTGGGCAGTATAAAACGACGCCAGTTTGAAAAATTTACTTAACGTCATCGACACAACAGAAGCACCGCTAGATACCTCGATTTGATTATGTTGATGCCAGTCTGATCATCAGGATGTCGAATCCGCCAATGACGCAAGTGACAGCCTTGCGCTGCCATTCCCTGACCAGACTTCGCCGTAGTGCCCGAGAGCCCTCTCTCCCCCTCTGCTTCTCGACACTTTGCTCAAAGATGCCTACTAGCAATGTTTGTTCTTCGCTCATTGTTCTGTGTGATTCATTTGCGATCGGACATTATAATATCAGATGTTTTATACGCACATATCTGTGTGCGCATCCTTAAAACAAATGCGTAAATGAAACATGGTCTAGTGCTGTTGACGGAAAAGAAACGAATAATACGCCTTTCAGGACTAATAAAATGAATAACAACATCTAAGCTACATAAATGAACTCAACTTTTGTTCGCTTCATGGCAAATCATTAGGCAAATAAATTCAAATTCAACGGAAGCACTTTGTAGGACACCGGACAAATTATCCTTTCCATCATATTTGCTGCCATATAAAGTGTTTCGCCTGTGCATGATAATGTCCGCATAAGATATTTGATGAACAGCTGTACCTCCAAATATTTAGATAGTACATAAGTAGAGTTTTACTATTTTCCACACTTGGTATTACTGTCCTCCTTTTTTACAGCGCATTAGTTGTCTTTTTTGGCTCCGCCGTTGACCGATCCCTTCATTATCTCGACCATACACTCACCCCGGCCGTCCTTCTCTTTCACACGAGCCGCCAACTGCGCCATATCCCGCAGTACTCACTGCTCTGCCGACCACCACTCTCTACTGTTTAAAAAAAATAATAATAGAATGGGTTTACTGAAAGCCTGGTCTCTCTTCTCCACTAAATACGCTCTAGCAACATAACATTATCCTCTCGGCTGCTACCCCGAACGACGACGGCCACCTTTTAAGCGCCCTTTCGTCGTCTACTCGATGTCCACATGTTATAGCTGACCTCCGCTCACAGCTCATCGTTTGCGCTAAATTCATCCCGTTTCCACCTGATCATTCTTCTGAGAAGCTATACATCAGAAAAGCAGCGACCTTAGTTCTCCAAACTTTCATCTTTACCTTTATTTGCATATTAGCCGCCCAGAGACAATGCTGAAGAATACTGCACACATGCCGCCCAGAGACAACGCTGAAGAATAACTGCACACATTTGTAGCCATTACGATACTGTAGGCGACGTCTTCGGAGCAGTTTAACGTTACAGAGATCGTAAACAGCAGAACTGATCAGCATGATCAACTGCCCCTCGCTGATATGGTTGAAATCGTTTTAAGACAAATCGGCTTCTTTGCATACTGTCAGGTCAACACTTTACTTGACGAAACTATGACATTGAGGCAATTGTTGGCTGCATAAGTTGCCACTGCAGCCGAGATCAGTCGCATTACAATCAGCAGAGTATGACGTGTCAAGTTCTTGAGCCATTCTTTGCATGACGTCAACAAAAAGTTGAATAAGAACGGCGACAGTGCCGAGCTTTGACGGTGACGAATTCTCGCCTCTACTTCCAATCTCTCCAATATTCCTTCGCATCGAGAATGCAGTTGAACGGCTCACCTTCCCAGTAAAGCGGATTACTTCTCCGGCATTCACCCTCTGAAGGTCGCAAATGCATCTGTGACACACGAAGTGGGGACTCAAGTGTGACTGAGAAATGCAATATAAGTTGAATGCCCACTTTGATTTCTTATAGAATAACTCGATCAACCGCCAAATGGTCAGTGGCGTACACAGAGGTGAGACGAAGACGGAAGGGGAAGAAGCGAGATGGTGGCATCGACTCTCCCTCCCTGGTAAAGGGTAAACAAAAAGAGAATCTGCATAACCATTCTTTCAAATAGTAAGTATATGGCAGATAGAAGGATCAGAGATCTCTCGGTGGCTGAATGGACGTTCACACTGATCGACAGCTAAAAAGGAAAATGCACGCAAACGTTGTGGAAATGGGACCTACGGTGAACGGATGGGACATCGTGCTGTATGAGTGTCGCATCGTCTGTGTCCACAGCTCCTTCAGCGTCCAGTGCACCATGCACCATCGTCGCTTCACCTGCCTCCTCGCGCCGTTCCTTAATATTGCAAGATAACGTTCCTTTTCATGATTATCAGTGTTGCTGATCGCTCTACATATGCTTCTTCCATAGGGCTCATGCTGGTAGCAGGCAAACCTAGTACAAGCTAGTCATTGTGTGCAACACCATTTGAAGACGAAAAATACTGAGGAAACGCCCAATAAATCCCCAACAACAATATTTGTGTCTGCATTGTTGCTGAGTGCAATTATTACGTATGCAATCGTATGCAGCAAAGCCAAACGGATAGAAGCAGTGAAGGCAAACCATCAGACACAAAATAATGTGTAAATTGACTCAATCCTTAATTTGCTGGATGAATAACTTTCTTGGAAAATTATCAAAAACTTAGTACAACAGACATAATGAGGAGATTAACAAAAAAAAGTCAATGTTTTTTGTTAACAAAGGTAATATGGTGCGACATTCAATCAAATCCATTTGATATTTAAGTACTCCGTCATCATAAAGACCTGAATTAATGCCCAATTAAAGAAAAAACAAAATGCACCTTATCATATCGGGAATTGTTAGGAGTATCGAAAAAGAAAGGCTTGTTCGATTAAGGTTGCGCCGAAACTCTAATACCTCATTCCAAAACATTTCTGAACCCTTCCTCTCTTAGAGATCATAAAAATCCCCTAATCCTCCCGTCTATCTTAGACATTTATACGCAAAATTCAGTACGCTTATTCCATAACAGGCAAAAAAGTACAAAGTAAACAACAAACATTTTCGTCCGCATAAGCAGCGGCAACGGAACGTGCATTTTCAATCATCTGCTGTAGCACACCAGCCGGGGGTGCGTTCATGACGAACGGGTGCTGAAATAGATATTTATATACGTAGTTTAACGATAAATTTCACGGCGGCATGCTAAATGCATTAATGTTGCACAACACCCGCTGCGAGAGGCAAGGGAGGTGGAGGAGTCAACAAAGAGAACAACTGGAGCAAACTGACCACCGCAATCTTCGTAATGTTTTCTGTCGGCTGCTATGTTTGAAACAATTACGGGCAGTCCATCGCCTCACTCTTATTCACTTGAATGAGACGGCCCACATGTCCCAGATCGCAAAAAAACATGAGGAAATAAATCGTTCATAAACGTGAAATGTTCGACGCCCTTAACAGATCTGCATAGTTGCCTGTCACCGAAACAGTTATTTGTGTCCTTCAGCCTTTTGCAACATGCCTGCACGATTTTCGGGATCGCCAAATTTCTGCACAAATTTACTGAACCACCAATTTTAGCATGAAAACGGTGACAAACAAAAACTATAAAAGACTGGAGATGGTCATGCTCATAAGTGGCTGAAATTTGGCAATAACAAACTCATTCGTACCCAGGCAGAATACGATCAAAGGAAAGTACAATAATAAAGGAATATGATTAGGCAAAAAAAAAGAACAGACCTCGAGAAGCTGTTTGGCAAACTTTCGATCCTGAGGATTCTTGATAAGACACTGTGCGATGAAGTGGACAAACTCTTGTGACCACTCGTCGGGATTTTTGAGAGTTGGCGGTGGCTTTGTTGGAATCATAAAGATCGCCTTAAAATGTTGGGCTATACTACGCTTGTCTCGTTCACTCGAAATCTCCGATTTACTTTCTCAAGAAATATATCTTCATAACATTATTTTCAACAAAGCTAGACTAAAGCGTTACAATCTC
>JPKZ01002818.1:35670-89487 GCA_000803305.1 Toxocara canis | reverse complement strand
CCCAAACACCCCCCCCCCCCCCCCCCCACCACAAATGCTTTAAATGATTGTTACCTTTAGGTTAATTTCTCCAAAGACACTTTTGAAAAAAACTCGAGAAATGATAACCGCTATGAATGGAAGCAGCGACTCCGGCGTTCGATCGCTTGTACAGTGGAACAGCAACATCTGCAGCGGTTTGTCACCCAAATGTTTTTTTAATCGTTCGCGCTCCCATTTATACCATGCAGCACAGGACTGAAGTAAAGGATGCCTAAACCATGGAATGAACTGAATCCCACAAAATGGCACGTTGTGAAGCTTGCTAATTCTTTGTGAGGGCCGCTAAATGAGAGAAGGTTACTGCGGCTTTTGCTAGCGATTACGCAGAATCATTCGCATAAGTCATGGTAAACCTATCCAAACCAATATTGCCATGAGAAGCAAACAGGAGTTGAAAAGAAACAAATGAACATAAAAATCGCTTGTTGAACTTTGACGAGCTCAAATACACACGGGCAGTCTACTTCGTCTGAGCCTCCCTAGTTTGGTAAGGGGGAGCGTTAAATGCGCAGAAGACTGTCCGAACGCAACTTGCTCCTTTAAATTTTGCGGGAATTGCATAAAAGACTCGCGAGAGTGTCCACATGAGATCTCAAAATAACGCTTCCTCGGCAACAGACTTCTCCTGCGTCCCTTATTCCCACTTCCCTGAAACCTTACGAGCAAACTTTAAAAAATAATCTGAGAAATAGTCTTGTCGTTACCTGCAAACTTTTAGGAGTGTGAGCACCATCAAGAAAATAGGTTAGCGAACCCTGTCTCACCACCTGACTCCGTCCTGGCCACTCACATAGTCGAATACCGTCGAGGAATTCGGCAGGAACCCGAAAACCGGGCAAAACGCTGCCTTGATCAGACGCTTTGTTTTCACCCTTCTGAAGCATCACATCTGCAAAAAGTATGTACGCCTCATGATGAACAGCTTACAATTCACAGAAGCGTCATTTAACTGCCTAACATCGATGATATCAAAAAACAAAATTCCACGTTTTACCTCATGAACAAGTTAAAGAGCTCTACAAATAAAACACGAACACAAACCTCTTATATTTTTTTTTCACGAGCAAATTATCCGCTTACTTCCCTGTACGAATATAATTTCTCCATCCCCCCCCTCGCCCGCTGCCCGCCACCTCTAAGTGAATACCCTTCTGCACGAGGAGAGAACAAAAATGGGACAGCAATGCAACCATCTCTGCACGCCCTAGGTCAGAAGACCACATGCATTATCGTCAGTACTATTTGAGATGACATGTCAGGGTCATACAGTGGTCATACAGATCAAGGGAAGAAGCCAGACGTTACATGCCTCGACCAGTATCCTCGCCATATCAGCAGGTCTCTTGGCAGAACATCGGGAAGATAAAAAAACTACATCAGGGAAAGAACCAGCAAGACTTATCTGGCAGTGACGTACCAAGGTTCAGTGGGCGTCTACCAAAAAGGTGCACCATCGCCAAAACTCAGTTGACAATAGAAATGGTTAGCTAAGGATTCTGAAGGACGTAATCTAAATCAAACTACGCTCCCGCAGATACTGAACTGCCGAATACTTTGTTGCATATAAGTGCGTATACGTAAAATCTGAGGAATCTTCTATATGCGACATCTCAATAATCCTCAAACTCATACTCGAATTGTGTATCCTTTCGAGCCAAACTTTTGATAACTGCATGGCGAGCGTTATGTTCCAGTACTGGTGCTGTCCCGGTATACCAATCTCGAGCTCTTCGCAGGGCCAGTCATACGCCTCGAACGAAGGTGCCACTCTCAATTGGCACTAGAAGCATCAGTTTAGCTAATGTCCACGGCACTAACGCCTTCCGCTTATCCCCTTCTCTTTCCCTCACTCCAATCGGTAATAATGCAGAAATTTCACTTACCCACTTTGCTCCTTCCATAATAACGGTTGGGCAGGTCAGATCGCCTCAAAGTTCATTTCGCGAATGCAAAAATGTCTCTTTTCAACCATGGGTATTCCGAAACAAGTTTGGCAGTGAAATGAGAATTTGATTGCTCTCATTTTCTTCCTCAGCTGATTTTATCAGCCTCTCTTCAAACTTTTGGACGCGAATTCCCAACACTTCGTTATTTATTCTTGGATTGTATACAGTCCTACTGCAAAGTTCTGTTATCATGCAGACGATTAAACACCAGATACTTTCGACGAAGGTTGGGCGGATCATTATTATACGGTGCGAAAGTTAGTTACACAAACGCAGTAATGATTCACACTCGCTACATCACGTAAGAATGAAAATATGTACGCCTTGCCACGGTGTACAGAACTTTGTAAGCTAGGTCACCGCGCTCTTCCTTATTAAAGAATGAAACCAAGTGCTGACCTTTTTCTCCAATGCACGGGACACCATAACCTCCATCGTTTGTTCTGATTGGTCTGCGACGATGGCTATCGAACCAGGCTTGAAGATGCCCGCTTTCTGCCACGCAATCTCTTCCAACGTCTTACCCAAAATCGAGGTGTGATCGAGATCAAGGGTCGTTACACCGCATACCACCGGATTTCTAAAAATTACGCAAACTACATACCACTCTTTCCCTCGAATAACACGCTTCCGTTAATCACTACATTTTTCTGCACGTTTTCTCATCTTCAACAACTTATGGAATTTACCACATTTTAGATCTCGTTTTCCCTATTTTTGTTTCATGTTTTATTCACACTGTTTCTTAGTCATGCTTTCACCGATTTGTTGTGTTCACAAATAATTAAATGTCCAAAAGACTACCCGGAAATCTTTTGCTTTACCTCGAATTCAGTTTCCTCCTCATCTCCACCCGAACTCATCTCGTGATGAAGAGTTCGCATAAGCCTCCTCCCCCTCTTCCTCCCTCAAATTTGGTTCCTTTCAGAATTGGCCTTAGTTATAGAAACGCCTATCTATAGAAATCCTCACTGAAATGAGCTCACCTCCAAATTTAGTCTTCTCTACAATTCCACTTTGGAAATGCGACTTCGCAAAACCTTCCCGTCATATTCAACCCTCCACCTCCCCCCCCTCCCCACACTTTTAGGCAAAAACGGTCCTGCGATCTCCCGGTTATGAAATCGATGTTACATGATGCTCTCATTTTTGTCATCAGCGCGCTTCCTGATAGCAGTAACAAAGTCAGTTACTTGGTGCGAAATCTCAAGCATCGTCTTAGATGAAAGCTTCGATCAGAAATTTCCGTTAGAAGTGAGACGAGGAAAATTATTAAGGTAATCAAAAACAACACTTTCTCCAATTTAAGGCAACTGCTAACGTCTTTACTATTGCTACCAGCATAGACAGGACCTGCGAAACAATTTGAACGCATATGCATGAGTGGAAACGAAAGTACTGTATAATATCTATCACCTTGAAATAGACGTGATAGAAACGAACGCAACATTATATAAGACGATGTTAATGTACAGTTGGAATAGGAAATTCACTAGACGTAGGCATGCAGATCTTAGGCAGAACAGATGGGAGAGCATGGACGGATTATATGTAAATTTCCAAACAACCATATCTTTACAACGACGCATCGCATAACGAAAATGAGCAGCAGTGCGTCAACCACTGAGAAGTCTCCAAACTACCGCATTTTCTAGTAGAAACATGTGAATTCGTCTCGTCCCCCTTACCTGGGGTAAAAAATATCTGCTACATTCACGTGGTAAAAAGATCTATCTTACAATATCAAATGTTGACATGTGTGTTTTTCTTGCCCTTGGACGTCTCTAACCTTGGCTGTAACACTCAGTCAATCGTTCAAATTAAACGAGCAACAAACTTGATAACATTGGTGCAATCGTGCTCCCCACCAATACCAACTTCAACAATGGCCACATCCACTTTCTCCTCGATGAAAACATGAAACGCCATTAGAGTGAGGAATTTGAAATACGCCGGCATCGCTCCATCAAGAATCGCCTAAACAAACCATCGCGTAAATGTGCGGAGAACTAATCATGCCCAACGCTAAATTTGGTACGTAATGATAACACAGAACTCGACAATGTGAACCTAACCTCAAACCACAAGATCGTATCAGTTCAAGCCGTATCCAGAGGATCGCATCCTAGCTGCAGTTTGAGCAACAAAAAAAAATCCTTTTTTCGCTATTACAGCTTCCATAACCGATGACATTTACGGGTTCCTGGCTCAATAGTTGACTTACTACCTAGAACAGCAAATATTAACTCACCAGCTCATTATATTCCAGAAAACTAATGGGCCAACTGTGCATCTGAAATCATCCGAACTGCTATTCACATTTGCGATTTTTTCGTCCCACCACTTCCGGCACTTCGAATATTAAGAGATAAATGAATGACTCGAAATTGAAACAAAAAACGAACGATTTCTCTAGTAATCGCGAATGAAAATTCTGTCCGCTGGATTACTGAATCTATGCCAAACTTAGCCATGTACCATGTCCTACCATTAAGCACTAACCGTATATACTTCGTTTAAAAACGATTGATACTGAGATCACTTAAATGATAAATGTCTGCGGGCCAATAACAAAAACTTTAAAAAGACATGACGATGAAGAAAACATTCGAACACGAAAAAGCAAACCCCTTTCTGAAGTCGTTCGTATACGCTGAAGAAATGCTTCGCGAACGCATTCTCACTCAGCGGGCG
This sequence comes from Toxocara canis, assembly GCA_000803305.1. Lineage (NCBI taxonomy): Eukaryota > Metazoa > Nematoda > Chromadorea > Rhabditida > Toxocaridae > Toxocara > Toxocara canis. The sequence goes on along the minus strand of JPKZ01002818.1, from coordinate 84,805 downwards.
TCCGTTAATCCGAATACGCTCGCGTACGTGCACCAGATGTGGCGAACTGAAAACGGATTCCCTGCTTCAACCGAAAGGAACAGTGGCGAATGTAACGATGTAAAAAACTGAAATGTGAGCCCCCTCTTACGCAGCCCCCCCCCCCCTTCTTTCCCGCTCAACATACTAAAACGCACCAAAACAAACTGGCAAACGAACAAACACATGCACACGCACACACACGCACGCATGCACACACGCGCACGCATGCACACACACGCACGCATGCACGCACACGCACACACATGCACACGCATACACACAGACACGGGCCAACAAACTCACGGCAATGCATATACAAACACACGCACACTACCACATACGTACGCGCTCGCACACGTACGACCTTCCACTAGAGAAGAGGGGTCATCGAAAACATGAGACTTGCGCAACCCAGCCCCCCCCCCCCTTCTTTCCCGCTCAACATACTAAAACGCACCAAAACAAACTGGCAAACGAACAAACACATGCACACGCACACACACGCACGCATGCACACACACGCACGCATGCACACACACGCACGCATGCACGCACACCCACGCACGCGCACACACATGCACACGTATACACACAGACACGGGCCAACAAACTCACGGCAATGCATATACAAACACACGCACACTACCACATACGTACGCGCTCGCACACGTACGACCTTCCACTAGAGAAGAGGGGTCATCGAAAACATGAGACTTGCGCAAAACGCGAAAGTTTGATACTCCAAGAATCCGCAGCCTTCCCAAATTTAGGCATGAATGATCCACGTGTGATTAAACTTTGTTACTGACTGAATAAAACGCAGACATGTTAAAGCCGAAGCTTCAGTATCCATAAACCAGATTCTGTTACTGGCCTAAAGTCATGAAAACATTTCAAAACTAGGCTCGTTCCAAGGCTAAAGCCACCTCCTTTTAAACTTCAGCTGAATAAAAAATCATGTTTAGTTCTTGTTCGGTGATGTAAAGGCTTGTTATTTCAGCAATCAAATATATTCCCGAATATAAAATGTATACATATCACATAAAGCACAAATTAAGCACCTGCGACAATGCTTAGATAAAGCTATCGCTGCAACAGCTGCTGCAGATTTTGCTTATTTCTAAATAAGATAATCGTTACCTCGAATAAAGCCTCTTCTCCCCAGCATGACAAAAAATAGTCCCCTAGACGCAAACCTCGTTGCTGAAATAGTTCCCTCAAGACAAAGCCTCCTACATCAAAAAACTGCACTTTCTCCAGTTAAACACCTAGCAAAACTGAAAAAAAAAATTCTATCCTTCACGAAAGCTGTAAACTTTATAGCTAGGAGCTTTCTTCGTTACGATACAGCAGTCGAATCTCTCAATAAACATTCGAAGACTTATGTAAAGGACATAAAAACGCAAATGAACAATTCACCTATAAAATCCGGTTTTATATCCAAATCGCCTTAGAATGGACTCAGTGAACGCGCAGGTCGAGCCCTTCCCTTTGGTGCCACTGACATGGATCACGTTCAGTTTGTCGACATCTTCCAACTGTGAACTTCAAAAATTGTGGAGATAATGAAAAATGCCACTCTTCCCCTTACTTCTCTCTGATAATCACACAAGATTGCTCCTGCCTTACATGAAAAAGACAACAAAAATAGCTCCTCACTTTCAAGCTCGGTTTGCCATTAGCGTCGAAAACTAAACAAACTGTCTAGCAAATGCACGATCGAAGGTTAGGTGTTGCGGTGTTGCTGCATCGCCAAAACGTATCGCGCTCTTTAACAAGCATGTCGCTGCTTTGTGCAATTCACCTGCACTTTCTTACTTCAACTGCAGCTTCCTGGCTTTCGTTGCCTTATTTTATCTCGCGCCACAAACACTTCCTAACGTGCATTTACCCAACCACTATCGATATTTGCATGCCTGCACCACTGAACACTACAATTCTTGGACGTATATAGGCTCGTCTAGCTCTTCAAGCGAGTTAACAATCTCTGCTGACACCCCACGAAACTTCGATCAGAAATCTTATGCGCGCCATTTCCGGCCCTTTGACAATGAGCAAAACACAGGCAATTGAAATAAGCCAAACATTATACGAGGAAGCAATACTATTACCTTAATATTACACCGTTCCATAAACATAGCTGTTTCCGCAAGGTTCACTCCTTGGAATAGTTCGCGTTTCTTTTTCAACATCTGAATTGTCGCCGAATTACTTTGCAACGCGTTTAACTGTAAAACGGCCGCCTGAAATGAGAATAAAGACTCAAATTCAAATTCAGTGCAAACCACTTAAACCAAAACAGTATGCAGCACTGAAGTGAGCTAGTCGGCAACGTCAACGTGCAACAATTTTAGCAGACAACAGAACAACTCTCATGGATGCCTACTACCACAGCACATTACTATCTTTTCGTTTCACTTTTCCCAAATTATATAAACCCTCCGCTTCGCTTCTATCTCCCAGCTGATTTTTTAGCTAGTCCCACATAGATATCATTCCCACGACAAATGATATACCTCAGATCATAATCTGATATAAAAACGAAACAAAATCTCCACACATCTTTCACACCACAAACACTCGTTGCGCAAACGCCATAATTTTGTAAAACGATGTATGGGCCATATTAATCGAAAATGGAAGACGAAGATAACCAGATGAAATTCCAGAAAAATTCACCAAAAATTTCATCCTTTTTTTCCCAGAACAGTGACGGAGAGTGAAAAAGAAAACTGAAGTTTCAAAATTTTTTGGAACATCCCATCCCCATTACAGAAATGAAAATTTTGAAAAAAAAAGAGATTACCTCATAGGCAAGAAAACTGAAGTTTCAAAATTTTTTGGAACATCCCATCCCCATTACAGAAATGAAAATTTTGAAAAAAAAAAAAGAGATTACCTCATAGGTGGTATTCTTAGTGACAGGTTTTGCCATTAATGAAAACAATCGCACCAATTCGACCCACCTTCGCACATGCACTACCCGTAACAGTGAATGACTGAAGGCAAAATGCCCCGCTCGTACCTTAAAAGAAAAAAGTCCAACAATGGTATGAAAAAGCGACTAAGAAAAGAAAAAGATGCAAGCAAAAGCACTAAGGTAAGGAAGCGAATTCCGGCCGAAACGTGATAGCAGTCTGTTTGCATGCGCTTCTCACGTTGACAAAAGCCTGCGAAAGTACTGTAAAGCCACGATCACATATCTCCCTCACTATACTTCAGCCCATAACGCTTACGCTCTAACAGATTGGAAATCTTGCGATCCAAGTTTTCGGATATTTAAACAAATAAAAGATGAGATATAACTTATTAACGCCAATAAGCACATTTGTTAGGATTTGTCTCACATGCGTAAAGATGCTACGCGTACCTGTCCACGTTAATAACAATGAAAAACTCTAATTCCATGCTGAATAAATTATAAACGAACTTAAACAGGTACTTAAGTGGCAAAACTGTTGTTGAATATAATTGACGAAGTATGATGTGATATTATTTGCTAGGCAATCAACAAACTCTCACTGGACGCTATTTTGCCATGCGAAAAATTCTTAAACAAAAGAAGCGTTACGAAGAAGATATGATCTAAAAACTGGAAACTGAAATTCTCTCTATTTGTCATATATCCTTTCTTAGCGCTACCTTTTTCTTTGCTCTTACAGTCTAAGAAATCAAACTCTTTTAAAGGGTTGAAATTTTTCATTCGGCTCGACATTTTAAAGACCAATCCTCGACGGAAGAAATGAATTAGAATATTTGGAAAAAAAAGGACAACAAATGAATTAAAATGGAATAAATTATTATTAGTTATAGAAATATGCGTAGAAAATCTGATAAGCACGATTTTCCCGATTCATGATTCATACATCAAACTTTAGACAGACAATACGCGCGTATGCATGCATATATCAACAACTATCATCACCACGATATATTTCAAACACTTAAAAAAAAACAAACAAAAGAATAACAACAAATATTCAAAACGGCTGCTTACAAGTGAAAAAAACTGTGTAATGTTTGGAGTACAATCAAGACCGCTGACCCGAACCTATCAGTTGCAAGCGCAATAGATAAAATTTCGTTAAAAGAACGTACACCTCTCATCTATCACAACGACCATGAACTGTGACGTAATCGATGCGACGAAGTTCAACGAACGTAAATTTCATAAACTTTTCAGCGTCATCGCAAATCGCTACTACAAAGATAAACTTAAAAAACGATGCGCACTAAAATGGTACACAGCCAAATTTCCTAAATCGAGCAACCCATCAACGCCGACATATTTAAATCTTCTATAAACAATATTCGACTTACATGATGCTTCGAACTACTTCATACTTTGCTTAAAAAGATTACGACAGTGCACCACTGGTTTTAGAGAGTACTTTTTGTTTTTGATAAGACTGGAACTGATTTCACATAACAAAGCATATGCTTCAAATAAGATATTTTTGGTTTTTGAAATATATCTCGCTGTGCTTAACTCCTGTAGCAAAATTGAGCTGAGTTCTGAATATAAATTTACCACCCCCCTATTCCACCCCAAAAAAACGAAGTCATTCAACTAATAATATCAGACTGCTAATCAGCAATGCATAATTTCTTCTGTATGAAAAAAAAACCGGAAAAAGCACGTTGGTATGCTAGCCATGAGAACATTTATTTATTGATAAACACAAATGCGTACTGGCTAATTCTGATGATTTGCCATAGCGCTTTGTTCTCATCAAAGAATTACGATACGAATTACTTTAAATAAAAATGCTATCATTTCGTCCAAAAACGTTGTTTCACTGATACGGTGAGTATCTGTAAAATGTTTCAGCCAAGTCCTCTGCTTAAGATCACCACATACGACTATTTATTCATTATTCGCGTTGAACATAAATGCATGCATGATATGCTTGTAGCTCATCAAGAAAAAATCGACACTTTTCTCATTAGTATTTTATTTCAAATGCTCAATAAATTCTAAAAAGACCTAGAATGATGCCGAAGGCCGCTATCACCATGAAAACAAGTGAAGCAGGCGAAAAAACTGAACTTAAAGCTCTTATGTACGGGAAAAAGAAGCATGTTATTGAAACGATGGTGGGAGCTGCCCGATACAGAAAAAATGAGTAAAAAGATAGTCAAAGTTAGGGGCATGCTAAAAGATGACAATGGCGCTCAAAATTTTGCGCATATGATTTTACCGAAATTTTTCTTCGAAAGCTCAACGTTTTAAAGGCTTTTCAAAAAACCCCCCCCCCCCCCCCCCCTCTCGTTTTGCCATTTTTAGTTCCATGATATTCTCTGTATTCTAAATTTCACTTTCAATATATGCAAAAAAATGATCGTTGAAAACAAACAAATAGAAAGGATGGAACTTCTGAAACATTAAAGAAAGTGTTTCACGTTTATACAGCATAATTTTCTCCTCTTGTTTTGCTTACAATCAAATATGTTCCGTATCAGAACGTTATAACATTGTCTTTTCCATTTAATTTAGGCTGGTGCGCATCCCAAATGACACAAAAAAACAAACAAATTCATCACGCAAAATAATTTAAACGGAGGAAAAACATGCGCATATATTCACCTTCACACACTCGTGCAAAAAGCATTTCCATGTTCACAACAGAAAAACATCGCAACAGCACTAACGATAACATGGACGCAGACAAATGACGGAACAAATATTATGAAACGGAACCGCAAAGCTAGACTACAATATAAAGAAGATTCCCTGCTATATATAACAAAGAGGTACAGCAAAAGATTCCGTTCAACCAGCCGAACTCCGTTACGGCCTTAATCTGCAAATTATTGTGACCCACTCAAAATACGTAATTTCTCTATTTCCCGACCTCAACTTGTAACACACATTCCTGCATTTGAAAAATGCAGAAACTGCACTATTTCGCGAGATACTTACGTTCAATGCCAATTGAACGGGAATATCTTTCTTTTAAACTCGGGTGACATCTTTAAAAAACGCAAAATCAGAAGCGTCAAGCATGGAGGTGTCAAGAGAAACGATGAAAAACGGATGGCTTAAACGAATAGCCGTTTTGTAAAGTTACGACATCCAACTTAACACTTAATGCTTAGAGAAGCAAAAAAAAAAAACAAATTACTTTTTCGAAACACTGATAACACAAATGAGTTAGCCATACAATCGGTATTCGTCAAAGTCGCTATAGTAAGAAATGGTAAAGAAAAAAAAGAACAGAAACGGTTTCCTTGGAAAGTAAGATGGCACAAATCATGCATTTCAAAAAAAAAAAAAACGAAAGAGATCATTCCTTAACCGCTCGCTGCATCGTTCCACTTGTGACACGTCGGCAACACGACAATACAAACACCATGAAACTGCAAATTGCTAGAGAGCGCACACACACAAAGAAGAGTCTACTCTATGCACTCCTTTCAATATCTATGCTAATCAGTTATGGCGCTTTTCTGTCTTTTTCTGCAGAACTGACGAATTGATATGCAGATGACAAAATAAGGAACTATTTGTTTCCGTTCGGAAAAAGAGTTCACAGAAAACGAAAACCACTGATGACACGGCAGAAAGAAAAAGCAAAAAGCATAACAACTAACTAACCTCCGCTATCGGTAGCATTTCGAATGCTGAACGTCTGAAAAAGCTACACATCTTGAAAAGTGAACACGCTCACGCTGCTACTCAAATGTCCATCATGACCGAGCAATGCCACATTACGTTCAATGGCGCTTCAACAATAAACGATCACGATATGCAATCAATAGCGAGTAATAAACGCCTCCACAACCGCTCAACGTAAAAAACGCTCAGAATGATTTTATTCGACTCAAGTTTTATAATTCAAAACAAAATAAGCATACCGAGCAGCTTTTGGTTGCTATCATTTCCTCAATTCATTAATACTTCGATTGTTAAATGTCGGCCCCCCCCCCCCCCCCCCCCCCCCCCCCCTCTCGTTTTGCCATTTTTAGTTCCATGATATTCTCTGTATTCTAAATTTCACTTTCAATATATGCAAAAAAATGATCGTTGAAAACAAACAAATAGAAAGGATGGAACTTCTGAAACATTAAAGAAAGTGTTTCACGTTTATACAGCATAATTTTCTCCTCTTGTTTTGCTTACAATCAAATATGTTCCGTATCAGAACGTTATAACATTGTCTTTTCCATTTAATTTAGGCTGGTGCGCATCCCAAATGACACAAAAAAACAAACAAATTCATCACGCAAAATAATTTAAACGGAGGAAAAACATGCGCATATAACTCTCCTTGTGAGCAGTAAGGCCTGAAAGAATATTTCAGAAGCGGGTAGGGAGTGTGAAGAATGGCGAATATGGCAGACAAGCTCTAGCACTGCGGCAACAAAAGTAGGAAAAGGATGTATCGTAAGAACGACTATAATTCTTGCCCGCGATCATAAGCCCGGAGGGATTATAGTAGTGGGTGAAGAAGAAAGAAGGATGGCGGCCCTCCCCCTCCCCTCCCTCCTTCACATCCTTAGCGTATACCACCGACCATAGCTACAATGCAGCCCAACGCGATGCAATTTTGACACAACAAAAACATTCACCCAGGACCATCAACGCCCACGTGAATAACGCTACCCGATCTTCTCCCATGCATGTGACATCAGTATACTTCATTCTGCTGAAGAAGTGCAATAAACCGGTTTCTCGTTGTACAGTCCTTTTGTGAAAAAAAACCGGTTGCACTTCTACACCTTTCCATGACGACAATGCCACTGCTTAAATGCCTCCAACTAAAATCGTCATCCCTATCTCGAATGTTTTTGCGAGTGTCTTTCGCCGCTAACTGCCACCTGTCAGCTCAACGTGCTTTTCACGTGGAAACTCTTATTTAAAACTTTTGTTATATGAGCTTGTTTAGAACGGGAACATTTGTTTACCACTCCTATAAAGTGCTAGAATGATTCAATCAAATTGCATATTCGATTTAATCAGAATGATGCCAATAGAATCTAGGCGTTTCGATCGTTCATAACAAATATAAATGAAGTATCAATTACAACGTTAAACACATCTTTAGTCATTATTAGAAACGCCTTAGTAATATCGGGTCCGGAAATCTCTTTTTCTGGCAGACGATCTGCGCTAAATATACCTGCAAAAAAAGAAAGAACCAAGAACAGTCTCGTTTGTGTTTACGTCTCTTTCCCCTCTGCTTAGCTCTTTCAGGTTCGCTTAGCAGCACGTTCACCTTCACACACTCGTGCAAAAAGCATTTCCATGTTCACAAGAGAAAAACATCGCAACAGCACTAACGACAACATGGACGCAGACAAATGACGGAACAAATATTATGAAACGGAACCGCAAAGCTAGACTACAATATAAAGAAGATTCCCTGCTACTATATATAACAAAGAGGTACAGCAAAAGATTCCGTTCAACTGCTATCATTTCCTCAATTCATTAATACTTCGATTGTTAAATGTCGGCGAAATGAAATGAACAAACCAACTGAAGCGTAACATCGTTGGTGTATTCGATAAGATAAACGAGCAAACTATTGTGGTGAACGAGCGAATCAGACATCAAGACAATATTTCGTCATTAAATAACGAAAATATTTTCATGAATATTCGAGAACTCATCGATGGCATATGGTAAACATCAATACGAAACAGCGCATGATTCTATGATGTGCACGATTCCAAAAAGTGATAACGACCGGTTTGATAAAACAAAAAAATAATAGCCATCACGCTTTAGAGGTATGCCACTTTTGCCAAATGTGACACATGTTTCTACATTTTTGCATTTCACGTTTACTTTTGAGCGTATATGTATATGCACATATACATATGTATATATATACCTATTTACATATATATAGGTATATATATACCTATATATATGTATATACATATATACATAGGTATATATACATATATATACAGGTATATATATACCTATATATATGTATATACATATTTATATACATAGGTATATACACATATATATAGGTATATATATACATATATATATGTACATACATACGTACATATATATGTATATATATATATATATATGTCAGAAACATTAACTCGAATGAAATTAAATTTCCCATTAAATCATCGTTGAAATAATCATCGTTGCTCTTTCCATTTAGATTTTACACATTTCACGTTATGAGGGGAGAAGAACCTATAGTAACTAATAAAATTTTATGGCAACTATAAAGTTTCCTTCGTTTCCTCCCTTCAACTTTTCAATGGCCCTTCATGATATTCGGTATCCTTTATCCCATTCTGATATGGCAAAAACGTTAACGTTATTTAACTAACGTCATTTATCGCGACGTCATTCTTTTACTTAACACTCTTGGACATTCGATAAATGAAATAAACAAACAAAAAATATTTTACTATCAATCAAAAAATGCGAAACTGGAAAAACACGGCCACCATAAGCCAACTGCATCTGCCATCAACAAAGTTGTTTCGTCTATCTTGAAATGGAGCAACTAGGGGATATCATGCAAGCGCACAACGCTGTGAGATCATTAAAATATTATGCTGCAATATTGAACACATCTGATGAAGAGTCCTCTAAACACTCCGGATGATAAAAGAGAGACAAAACAACATCCTAATAATGAAATGAAAAAAACAGGAAGCGCGAAAAACTACGCCACCTCGAGAATTACTGCAACCACACATAGGCGATTCGGCTCAACGTTTTGGAGATTTTATGTCCCCAAAATCATAAATTAATGTGTGACTCCACTCTTCCCTCCCTCCCCCCCACCCGCCTCGCAGCTGGAAGGGTAATGAAGCGATTGGGTTGCTCATGTATGACTGCAGCCACGATATTCATCAACTGTACAAAAAAGGAAATCCTTATGTTAACAGGCACTTCAAAATATAAGAAATGAAAAGATCATTTCCTCACCACGCCTCCTCCCCTCCCCTAAAAATAGGGAAAACTTTTAAAACAACAAAACGTTGCTTTCTTTTCCTTATGAGCGTATCCGCATGAATATTTCTGCAAAAAAGTTTGAGCAAAACTTGCAGAGGTGTATATTTCCCTTTGCAAATTAATGTCACGAGCAAACATTCTTGCAAATCTCTAACCACTAATCACTGTGCCCTTCTATTTTACAATCCCCACCAAATCATTTCTACAATACCTCCTTCATTCGTGTTGTTCTCAATTCTTAAACGACAAAAACCAACGACGAGTGGCGGTATTACTGCTTTTTGAAGAAAGCACTGATCTTGGATTGTCCATGAGGAGTTCTCTTGCTCGCTGCACGAGTCCTCTCACTCGGTTTATCAGTCGAGACAATATTATCCATTCCGATCGGCAATAATGGCTTCTGTGTTTTTGACTGTTCTGCGTTTTGCCCTTCCGTCGATTCGATGTCGACATCTTTGAGCACTTGCTTTGTTACTGAAAATGCAATTAGTGTGGATTCGATGAAAACTCGCACAACTTTTTAATTTTAACATCTCTACAATCAAAGTGAACGTATAATATTACTCTGAAAAGAGTCATTTCCTTTAATAAACTCGTCCTCATAATCACCGTCTCCTCTCCGCATTAACATCACAATAAAATCAGCTATCCCGGTGACGAGCAATAAACCAACTATTTCAGCTACGGTGTTGATCTCTCAGTGGAAACTGTGCCTGCCAATCATTCGAGTCACAGAATATAATGAAAATGCGGTACTGAACCGCCGAATATATTTTAAAATGTCACTAAACGAGGACAAAATTAGATATAATTGAAGAAACCAAAACTAGATGGCATGCAACATAATTCTGAAAGAAAATCGTGAAATCTTGCTGCTGATACAGGAAGGACGGCTATTACAATCTTTGCACAAATACAATAATCTTTAGTAATGTCAACTAATTTGCGCTAAAATTTCGTTTCAGGATTAATAAAAATTTTTGAAAACTGGCAGACGAGCTGCGCATGATGGATCACAATCACGCAGCTGCATCGCTACAGTTAGGTTTAGCAAATTTCGCCATGCCTACAACGAAAGTATCGAACAGCTTATGCCGCTAGTAATATAGACGCAAAGATAAATCACTCTGTTATTTTTGGTACAACTTTTACGCGTATCTAGAATCGATCAGCAACAACCAATCGGCACCACTGCGAATATTTACAGACACATTTTTCTCAAGCAATATTAATAACTCCAACGAATTGCCGTCAAACGACATGAAGTAAATTGTTCTTCCAACAGAACAAACCCACTTCAAAATCCGTAAACTTATTTATGCGATTTTTCCACCCTAGCCACTAATTCATCAACGCGGCTTCTTTTGTTACGGCATAAAATCCGTTGAAAGACTCTATCTCTTTATCTTTTGAAAGACTCTATCTCTTTACCTTCTCAGATGAAATCATATTTAAAAAAAAAAAAAGAAGAAGAAAAATGGGACAATTTAATCTAAAAAAAGAAAGAGGTCTAATATTCAACGAATATTCGTTTCTTTTTCAATAATCAAATTCATATTTTGAAAAAAGCGTAGTGTCATCAGAAAAAAAAACGAACCCATGAATCCATCGTCGTCAATGAACGTCTCGGTGACATATTCCTTACGAGTTGGTTTTTTGTCCTTCGCAGATGAGTCTGTTTGTTTCGCTGTACATTTTGATTCCTTCACACTATCCGAGTTTGTTAATTTACGGGCTGAAAAAATAAATTCTCCATCTTTTTGCCGATAACCCTGGCACCCCCAATAAAATTCGTGTCCAATGAAAATGTTAACGAATTGTTGCGGTTTATCAGTTGACTACAGATATGAACTTTCAAAATAAACAGGATTATTATATTCCCCCCCCCCCTCTCTCTTCCCTTATTTGCCCTTTGAGAAGAGAAGAACAGCATACTGCGGCCTCAGTTTCAAAGATCGCGACTCGCTCGTGAAAAGAAGAGGATGGATGGCGAATGAAAGAAAATACTGAACACGAAAAGGAAAAAATAAAATAAAAAGGTGTGAAGCTGCAAGCTAACGGAGTTGAACGCTCAAGTGATAACACCAAGTCCTCCAATTTACCACCTTCACATGCACCAAACCGAAACACATACTCAAATGAGGTACTGTAGCATGAAAATCCTGGCCGAAGCACAAAAAATTTTTCGCCGACGTTCGCGTCATCGGGGAATATATTGCTACTGCAGTCGATTGAAAAAAAAACAAAAATTAAGGCCAGCCGAAAATGCTGCGCAAAAATCGGATGCCTCAGTGCATCGCTCAAGAATCGTGCAGGTGCCTTGTCGATTTGCGGCCTTCGGGTGGTGGTGCTATAGTTGGGATGTGGCAAACAGAAGAAGCGAAGTGGGCGCCAGTGACATAAACTCGCTGTAGATTTCGAATTAACCCTCCCCCTTTATTTAGGCGAGCGGCTATGAGACAACCTGTCCACGTGCGACATGAATTTTTCCTATCTGAAGGTAGAAAGATGCCCATACCATCATTTGCTGCTCAACTATAAACTCGTTCTTTCAGTGCGCTCCTCAATGACGATTGTGAAAGCATATTTAACAGAATGATAAAAGTTACGCGAACGACGAAGTTTCTTAGGTGGAGTTGTGACTGCATCTTCCTCCTCTTCATTCTCGCCGATATCCATTCGTTCAGGAGACGATCCACCATCGGAGAACAAGTCATCTTGAGCTGGAAGTGCATCGAATGAGAACAATAAGAATTATCTTCATTCTACAATAGATATCTCTAGATCAGTCAATATACACTCACTTTTGTTGATGATAAACTGTATATGAACTTCCTATTTCTTCTCCACTCCTTAACAGCGATTGTCCCATATAGCGATCGTTATCGCGAGCTATCTCAACATCCGAACTACAGACGGAACTGAAATATGAATTCAACTGCCTGATTTGTCTCCTCCAGCTAACAGGACCACATCCATCAATGCGTTGTTTGATCACATTCCCAACATCTCCTCCTCTTCACCATCCCACTCGCAAATCAATTTCCCGCATTACACAAAGCAAGAAATGCGAGGCACTCCTCGATTCTGTGAAACTTTTGCAACTGAATCGAAAATATCGGTCCAACTAACACAGGACAAGCGATTGCTTCGTGTTCGCTTTTCCAGACGATTCTACTTTCGTTTTCTTCGATTCCTGTACTTTTAACTTCCTGGGCTCTTCCTTCGTTTCCTCTAAATTCCTCTTTGCTTCTTCTTCGTCCTCATTGTCGACTAAGATTCTACGACCACGACGTCTAAAAATCACATCCCGTTAATGTTATTAAACATTGAAACAATTGGTAGGAGGTTTCCCTTATCATTTAAAAAAAGAAAAGAGGGAGCTAAAGAGGAGGACGTACTTTTCACTCTTCCAATATCACAAATGTTTACTCAAAACGGCAACGTGCGAAACCGACTTACTTTTGACTAATTGCACTCTCTGCATTTCCTCCTTCTGCCATCGTCTCCGCACTGCTCGGAGTGTTGAGTGGACTTTTATGAGACATTTTCTGCAATTGAATACAGCCTTTACATTTATACATTTATGAGACAATTCTGCAATTACGCATCTATGAACAGCCAAGACAGCAGAAAAGCGACCATAGCAGAGATTCGTGCGAAAGCTGTTTGAATGCAAGAGAGAAGGAATGGAGGAGTTTATGGAAGTTTATTGCAAATCTTATACTTGGAGAAACTACTGGAAATCTTATATGAACCCTGGCATATCAACCAACTATAACAACCGCTTATACGACTGCAGATCAAGTATCAAATTTATTCAATGAAGCTTTCCTCCAATACCCAAACATCTCGTTTTTTTCTACTGTTTCTATGTGCGTCCACTAAATGTATGTGAAAAAAAAACGCATCATACTCTACAATAAAATCTTAGAATGGTGGAAAAAAAAAAGCCCACAGTTTATGCCGTCAAACAAGACGAATAAAATGCTTGCCTTCGGAGGATTCGTGCGAAAGCTGTTTGAATGCAAGAGAGAAGGAATGGAGGAGTTTATGGAAGTTTATTGCAAATCTTATACTTGGAGAAACTACTGGAAATCTTATATGAACCCTGGCATATCAACCAACTATAACAACCGCTTATACGACTGCAGATCAAGTATCAAATTTATTCAATGAAGCTTTCCTCCAATACCCAAACATCTCGTTTTTTTCTACTGTTTCTATGCGCGTCCACTAAATGTATGTGAAAAAAAACGTATTATACTCTACAATAAAATCTTAGAATGGTGGAAAAAAAAAGCCCACAGTTTATGCCGTCAAACAAGACGAATAAAATGCTTGCCTTCGGAGTTGCCTGTTTTTGTTTAGCAGCAGCCTTGGCGAACAACGCGCTGATATCGTTTTTTTCGGCACTCTTTTGCACTATCGACTTCGATGTACTCGGTTGCGAACCCGAAACCGAACGTGGTGCATGTTCTGCTTTCTGCAGAGCATTAAACTTATTTGCTCATATACACTTACATTTAATTATTTGCTTTATCTTCACATTTATGAAGCAAACAAAATTCGCCTCTCAAAAAAAAATCATATGCTAAACGACTGGCGTCATTCTAAAGGGAAAACTGGATGACTCAGTCCAATAAAAAATCAAAAGGTGCAAACTAAAACGGAAAGTTAAAAACAAGCACATGCAATGACGCGTTACAAGCTGCATACAGTAGCTAGTCCGGTGAATAACGATGAGTAACCCATACGCAAAGTGAAAAATTATAACGTATGGCTACTCCAGTGAAGTTCTGGCAGTGAAACACAGCACTACATAACTGCTGAAAATTTATTTCAGTTACGACTTTCAAACCTTGGCAGATGCGTTTTCCGATAAAATTCTGGACCGTTGAGCACTCAATTCAAACCTTGGCAATTTCCTCGAGTTGCTTAGCGTTCTCGCAATGCTCTTCCAACATCTCAGCTCGCTTGACGTGAGCAGCCGGACAGCTGATCCAACTCCTTTCCTGATCCGTGCGCGTAAACTCCTCATCGTCCAGACGATCCACGCTATACAGCAAGTATAAACTCTAAAACATGCAATACCTCTCAATATTCCCACAACTCGAAGTGAACAGAGGAAAAATGCGGTGCTTTACATTCTTCCCCATTTCACAAAGTGCCCGATGAGTTGCAAAAGATGGCACAACCGCTATGGCGCTCGAACCGAGCACACAGGGTACAACAAGGACTCGAGCACAAGCTTTGCGTGAGCTTATGCGTAGAGTACCTCGCATGAGTGGATTGTGGGGGGAGCGCAAGGATTGTTGTGGACGATCATATTTCATCCTTTTAGAGGTGTGTTCTGGCCGCAGCAGTATAACCTCTCCTATCCCCATCAGTTACCAATTAGAAAGGTCTAGCTGATCAAAAATTTGAGGTTTTGAAGATTCGTGAAAAGGATTCGAGAACTAGGCGCATTTGGTCGATATACAATCCAGAAAACGCTTTTATGACAGTAGATATACTGCCTTGGCAATAGGAAATACTTATGAGCACAACACATGATAGCATCTCGTTCTATCTAGCTTAATTAAAAGTCTATCTCCTGCATTAACATGACTAGTTCATAACACGACTCTATAAACCACCACATCAGACTTAACAAAACTTTACGGAAGCAATAACACCAATGCCAAGCCCTAAACCATTTCACAGCCTCAACGACGCCGCTTTAAACTCTATCACTTTGCATCACCCTAAAAACAGAACGTGGTTGAGCCCTAAGGCACGGTGCAAATCTTACATGATTCTGTAATCTACAACTTAGCTTATGCGGCCGCTTACTTCTATGCTACAAAATAGTGTTTCAAGCCAAGCAATTCCTTGGTTGGTCACAATCTTCACTTATACGTTTATAACCTTCTTTTTACGAAACGAGAATGAAAGTTGAAACTAACTTATTAGGGCAGTTCGTTTACAGATCTTTTCCTCAGATTTTAAAGTAAACGAACACTTTAGAACATTCGTTCTACATAGCTGATGAGAGAAAGAGCAAAAATTTCTAAAAATAATCCTAAACCTTAATAGGTCTTGAATGAAGGCAAAATATCTCGCAGGTGCTGATGCATCGATAGTTGCGCTTGATCGAATCCAGATTTTTCTCCCTTATCAGCTGTAAGCGATGGCACTTTGTTGGTTTATCTTGTGGCTGATCACCCTTAGAGCGTTCGGCGTTCAATTCGCCGCTGATCAAATAAACAGCATGCAAATCAGTCTTACCCTTGTTTTCTTCGTAGAACGACTGAAGTTCTCTGCAAACAAGCACGTTAGCTTCAGTGATATTAATTAATCACTTTAAGTTTATTTAAATTCATTAGAGTATTCATTACTTAAGTTACCTTGGTATTCAAGGTAACTTAAGTAATAAATACGCTGAAGTATTCATTACTGAAGTTACTGTTGATTTATTCAAACTTGTGACTATACTAGGAGTCTTTTCACGTCTATTCCAATTATGCTTGATCGTGGCATGTATACACTGCAAAATGATAAAATTTTGAGCTGGTCGAAATCTTATGGCTTCCAACGGCAGACTTGAAAAATTACCACTTTGCTTCAAACCAATATTTCTATTTAAAGTAATCACTACTACACATTCTTGCCCATGAGAACCGGTGAATTTGGTCGACCCATCAACCTAAAAATCCACATAAAGAGATCGAGTAACTGATTTAAATCACTGCTGAGATGTCAACTAGAATCAGAATTGCTCGTTATTAACACGATAGAGACATATCGCCTTAACGCATATGAAACTGGAACCTATAAGATGTCTTGTCCTCGTTCTCGAAAACGCTTCTTATCAAGCCAGCTACCGGACAAAATTTAAAAAACGACTAATGAGAAAATCGTTTTAAGGACAGCAACTGTGTTAACGTAAAAGAATATTTTTCCACTGTTGTATCAACAAGAGAAACTGGCTTACTCTCTAGCATCATCGATGGAGATATCAGCATGACGGCTGAGATAACCGATTGTGACGATTTGCTCCGAATCGAACAATGCCGTCTCAAGTACGTCTCGTCTTCCAATACCCATTGGCTCTAATTTTTCAGTTTCTTCGGGCGGATACTTCATGAAGCATTTTCAGTATGCCTCGTTTACAGCAACAAACAGGCGACGGAATATGCAATATCACTGTATGTTGCGATGCGATAGTTATTAGTAGCTCAGAAAAAAAAAAATTCATCCCGAACGGATACAGCGAAGGGACCGGGATACTCCTCAAAAAGTTGGGGAGCAATTTGTCGGGGAAAGGGTGCAGTGCATCTGCAACACGCGCTACGGTACAATACAGTACGATATAAAAAAGTAACGATACTCTACTAAGTACGGTGATCACTTATTATGATCCTACGGTTGAATGTTGGTTTCGGTGCACTGAAAAATGGAACATAACGGAAAGATCGGAATGACAACTTAGTGCAATTTTCACAAAACTGGGTAAGGTGTATGTTTTCCCCCTCTCCCAGAATCTATTTAAGTTCACCCATTGCGAAAAACACTCTACTACCACTCGTCCCCACACCGATGTCCAGCTGATTTTCTCAAAAATGTGTATTGTCGCTTTACGATTTTCCCGCCACTTATCGTTTGTAACATCAATAAAGTCCACAAAATAAAGTCCAGCAAGTCCGAAAACATCAACAAAAAAAAAATGCAGCCAATTTCGCTATCAAACAAATTCCGGTGGCTAAGCCCCGGCCTGCTATATGAGATCAACACAGAAGTAAAACTCAAAAAAACAAGCAACTGCAGCCGAAGAACAAAAGCGTTACAAGTCTAATCAGTAAACCAACAGTTCGCGCGCAATATTGCCGCCAAAAATTTCAAAAAAAAACACTTTTAAATTTTAAATTCCCTTCTTGCATAGATCACGCTAATATATACTTGAGCAAAACATTCACAGCTCATAGCAATACGATCAGTGAGGAGCGGTAAATGAGGAAATAAAGCAACAGAAGACAATCGACAACGAAATAAAGCAACAAATGAAAAGCAAAAATGAGCACAAAAACGCTAATTATTGTTCGCCATCACAAACACTCACCACTTTTGTGGAAAACTTTCACAAATTTCATAACGATGCAAAACGCAATGACCACTGCTGCTGTTGTTCTCTTTTCGATAAGTGAAAATCGATACTAAAATTAATTTTAAAGCGGCTTTTTTTAATTGAATTTTCACTACAAATAAGTTTCGTTTCAATTTTTTAGCTGAAATATTTAAACGCTAATCTTTGAAAATAGAGAAACAATGTCGCACCATTATATATAGATCGCCAAAATGTGTACCAACAAACAAAACAAGCTCTCTGAAGTTATTGCCTTTTAGGGTTCTCATGGAGTCATAGTCTTCTTTCACGTACGCCGTTTTGTTTCGTTCGTTGACGCATAATTCGGGCAGTAAAAGGGACTTCTTCACCAATGCGCTCCCCTTCTAGTCGGTTGCCTCTCTCGCTCTGTGGTCTTTGAGTCGAAATGATCTCCATCCTAAAAATATTCCTCACTCTTGTACTTCTTGTCAACAAAGTAATATGCCATCGTCAGTTAATGTGCGGAAATCCTCTACGAAAACGCCAGACACTCACTTGGTTAGCCACGATAACCCGTACAATAACTACCGTGTCCTATACAGTTACTTTGCCTTGTCTATCGGTGAAGCTGTGTGAAAAGTCCGCAAAACTTTACCTGAACTAAGCAGGATTCAAAAAAGAATATATATCGCGCCCTCCGCGTCAACCGCATTCAACAGAGAAATACCACTGTGATTTATTACTCGATTATAGCTATAAAATAGTGATCAAGTACAGCATGTGCATCTCGCGCACAAGTCTATGCCTTGTACTCTGCTATTTTCTACCGTATCACAAGATAGTAAGTGTAGCAACAACTTATCAATCATGATCACGGTTCGGCCTTCCTCCTGCATTTCCTTGCTGCCTGTGATCACAGTCGTCATACCCCTCAGCAATTATTGCTTACGATTTCCGGAACCCCGTCGCTTTTGTAACGTACCCATTTCAAAAAATGGATACGTTCATTTTTACGATCGACCCGGAAATACCTTTGTTCACTCGTAACGATTTTGACGAAGGATAATGCGCAATGCTTGCTCGTCCTGAGAAGCCTATTTTCAAGCATGAACGACGCATCGAAAGAGCGCCGCTCTTCGAAGGAAATCGACATTTTCAACGCTGCCTTCGTTGCCAACTTGAGTTCCGTCTGTTTTTTCAACAACATGCCTACCACATTTCCACGTCCCGTCCCTTCTCCCTCATCAGTCTAGTAGCGACTCATTCACAGCTTTAACTATTCCAACCATTCATCCCATTTCGCCCGTCGATCAAGCAAAACTGCATCGTGAAAGCTGGAATGTGCTAGAAAATTATTGGCAGCTTTCACCTAGGGAATTCATCTAGGAAACCATGCGCACCACCTAATCTACGGCACTCGATACGTAATTTTGTGTGCAAATATAACCTATCCGCGAAAGTAATATAAATAGCACGAAACTTAACAGGTCGAAAGCGACTACTGGAGTAGGTTTTATGCGAGTGGAAAGATCGAAGTCGATGTGCATCAATCACAACATAATGAACGCACTCACCAATGAGCAAAGAGTACAAGAAAGTTTCAAACTGAAGCGCATACTTAACAGCACGAAAGCAATCACTGCGTTTTCGCTAAACGCCCCGTGTAACAACACTGGATAACGCCCCTTTGTGCACAGTTTTGGTGCACACCGCTTCGAGGGGGTTTTTGGGTAATTGAAGTGACCGTGGAGATGAGCTGGCACTGAAACGCATCCGTGTGGATGTTTAAAACGGATTTTGTGCATTTTCAACGTACGGTTGGTTAGCTTATGATTAGCTAATTCCAAAATTTGAAGAAACTCTTAAAATTTACTTAAAATTCAGACGAACATGGATCCTGACGTATACATTTCAGTGCTGAATCAACTTCGATAAATTTGAATACAAAAATAGCCTCCTAGTGTACGTTCTGGAAGAGTCACAAACGGCAACCGCCCCTCTCGTTTAATAACCATTGCAACAGTTCCCCCTCCCTTTCTCACTCCTTCCCACCATCCCCCCTTCTCAGCTCCAAATATCGTACGACAAAACGAAAAGCCTCTACTTAGGCGTGTCTTACCTGCCCCCCCCCCCCCCCCCACCACTACGAGACAGTGAAGTTAGGCGAAATTTTTTCTTAAAAAAAAGATGAGAGATGAAGAAGTAATATACAATACCGATAACAAATCAGATATTTGTTGATTGAGAACGAAAAAGCGGTTGTACAGAAGACTTTTCATAAGCACAAAACAGATAAAACACAAATAACTGGCCATTAGCCATCTACATATCAACATCGCAACCATACAACAAAATCACGTAAAAATGAAACTACAATCTTTTTCCCCGACCAAATTCCTCTTACGCATAAATGCCGCCGATATCGATTCCCGTTCATTTTCGATCTTCGAAACACAAAAGACCTCAACTCACGGAACCAGGACCAGCCATTAACCCATATGGACATTTACTTCTCTAGCTGAAAAAAAAAACTATTTCGTGAAGAATTTTACCATTTAATGATCGCCGAAAGAAACCAACTAGAAAATATGACGAACACTGAAACAATTAAAGTTCCACTTAATGCAAGTTTTGACAAATTAAATTTTGTGGCAAGAATATAAACTACGCTAGCGAGCTTAAATAATTTGCCATTTAAAAAAACACCTTAAATGTGTATAAAACAGATGAAAAAAGGAACTCATTCAAGAAAGAAATCACCATAAGAAATGAGCTTCATCGCATTGAACAAAGCAGCACAACAGCTCACCAATAGAATATGCGCATAACGAATAGTGTTACACCACTATCCCTGTATCGGAATACTCTCCCAAACAAGACTTCCTTCACCTGCCATGAAAATTTCGCTTCATACATTCATAAAACCTGTGATATTGAACCCTGTGAAAATACGCGATTCAGTGGGTGTATGAAGATGCACTCGCTCTGCAAAGAATGAGCCATTGAAGTCAATGCTCCTAAAATCCTATAAATTAAAGTTTAATGCGCCTCCAATATCAGCGAACCCTTCATCAAAACAAATACACGAAATACACAACCGTTGCAAAAAAATAGGCAGAATATAAAATAATTTAAAAGTGTTGGCACAAAATCAATGAACATCAATTTGAGAACTTGCCCTCACCATATACAAAAAGAACTGCGACTCCTACAAAACATTAGGCAAATCATTCGCTAGTCACATAAAAATTACCCTCACAAAACGAGGTCCTACGTATGGGAAATCGATGTGTTCTGTGCTCGATGGAAATGAATGAACCACTAGCACTGGTCACTAGCTCAAGCCTGCCCGGGAGATGGAATTTCAAAATCCTTGCCTTATTATCACAAAACTCACACTAATATCAAAAACCCCTACAGATCTGCCCTTCCTCATATTCTCCGTAATCCAATGTCTCTCCACAGAATCGACTATGCCAAAATGGTTGTGAACGAACTCAACAATCCAGGCGTGTTTTTGAACAAGCGCTCAAGCAAATTCCCGTTGTCAAGGACGGTGCAGTATTGCTTTCTTAAGTTTTGAGTCCTTGGAGCTTATTAGATTCGTAGCCTGAGCACATTTCCATGCTATTTCTCACTTAATTATGATATCTTTGGATTGGACGCAGGAAACCAAGAAGCGTTTTCGATAGACGACAATCAAACGTAACAGATCCCTAAACGCTGACAATACCGGATTTCAGCAAGCATAAAGCAACATTTAATAGACAAACCAAATGAAGCATCACACAAAATTGTGCCGGAAAATACGAGAAATTAACGAAAAGCGAATTCAAAAAACACTCACCGCCTAATCTTAAAAATAGTAATAGCTTTTATTTTGAAAACTAAACATAAATCGTGCACCAACTATAAGCCGTTTTTTTTTCAGTGGCATTTCGCAAATGTATTCAGTTTTTTTTCAAGAAAAGCTAACGTCAAGCAAAAATTGAATGCAACGATTAGCCGGAAGTGTACGCAGTATATCACAACAGAATCGGCAGAATTTGTGACGAAGCAGTCCTGTTTCAGAATTCGCCATTCGTCATGTTCTCGAAAAATCGCAAACGGGAGACCATCCCATTAATTGGTGAACACTCTCGAATGACTTACAGCTCAGATTTTCTGAGACTTCCCTATGGATAGAAATTCGAAGTGTCTATAAAAGTAAGCCGTTTGACTGAGGCCTACCGTCATAACAGGAACGATTTGAGTATGCCCTTTGAGATGCACGCCACACATACTGCATCAGGTATACCAGCCCTGTCCGTTCTCACTGCTTTTCACTAGTTTTAGGCAAACCTTCCATGACTATGACTTTTCCAGACAAAAGGGAAATGCAAAATGAAAAAGCGAAGAAAAAATGGGAGAGGAATAAGGCCGTTGCGAAAAACAACGGAACCGCCTCGAAACAGTCCATGATTTCGGCGAAAGGTGCGGGCACAAGAAAGGGATAAAATGCGCCATTCTCCTTGGAAAAGAAAAGATGCCCCTGTATGAGCGAAGGCGCCTTCCATGTACGCCCATTTTTTATTGCTCATAAAATGCCATTGGTGTAGTATTGGAAGTTGTCGTATAGCCTTGTCGTTATTGCATCGAGACTGTTCTCAACCATTGTGTCGACCAGCAACTGTAGTTGTGGCTCCGTGCAACTCATATGGAAACGTTCCTTTAGCGAACGCACTGTACTTGCACCTCCACGAAAACATGGCAACTGTGAACCTGAAAATACCCTTTTTATTATGCCGTAAACCTTTTTCCCACTCTTCTCCCCAAAATTCTCGCAATTATTTCTCAGAAACCTTCAGCTACAAATCTCTTATCACACCGTAAATCTGCCCTTTTGCGCAAATTCATTTGAAACTTGTCCATAATTATATGTTTAAAGAAACGAGCCAACGGAAAAAACAAGGAATAATCGTCATTACTTTTTTTGCATAGTGCCTTAAAGACCTTGCAATATTCAAAGTAATTTCGTCAATAAAAATTTAAATAATGATGTTCGTGAATGTGTTTAGACACCATAAAATAGGATGTTGCCGAAGTCGACGAGCAAAGGAGACCATAAGAAAGATATATGCAGCACACTGGTACCCAATTTGCACAAATGATGCACTTTCGCACATTCGCACATTCGCTTTTTCACCTTCATGTGTTACCTCAAAGCAATGTGCTGGCAGTTTCCCCTTCCCCTGCTCCGACACCCTTGAAATTGCTCCATTATCTGAAGCAGTGACTGACAACATGGAAAAATGAAAAAAAAAGATAAACTAGTTCGACAAATCGATATATAACAGTTATTTACTTTACTTCTGCGTCCATCCATCTTCCAAAACGACCCACTTTCTTTTGCGGTTCCTTGCAATCATTTGTGATCATAAAATGAACCAACAGCAAGCACATTTGTGATCATAAAATGAACCAATAGCAAGCAAATAAACAAGCCTCTAATATCTCAGTATTGCCTCAGATAGGCTCCAAAGAAACGCAACATCATTTTCAACGCTTAAAAAGATGCACATCCCGTCCTCTTCATATTAACAAAAAACAGATGTCTTCAACCAAAATAAATCTCCTCAGAAACGCATCGCTCACAGCGACGGATTTACTGAGACCTCCTCGTGCGCCTCCCTTCCCAACCCCCCCCCCCCCAAACCACGCCCACATCCCTCAGTCAATAAGGCTACGTATGAAATAAAATGAACTAACCAGCAATCATGATCTCGACAATGTTAACTATGCGATCGTGATGTTTACGTGCAGCGATTAGACCTTTCAATAGAAGAATCTTATAGTATTTGAACATATCGCTACCAACACCTCCCATCACGTCGACGATCTCTTGCGTCAACTTGAACGGTGAAGTTTCGAAACCGAGATTGCGTGGTGATATCGACAAAATAAATCCGAAATCAATATGAATCAAGTGACCTTCCGAGTCCAACAAAATGTTTCCGTTGTGTCTGAAATTGTCAGCTGCGAATGGTTCCAGAAAATACTATGATAATCGCTCTTCTGCTTCAATACCGATGAAACCGCAAAATCCCTTTTTGAGTTAGAAAAATTTCTCGAGAAAAAACCCCAAGCTCTTAATTTTCTGATAACTCTTCGAATTCCAACCTCCTCCCAACATCATTCGGTTAATAAAATCAGTGCAGCCAACGTGCATGTAAAGAAACAACATATCGAATTGACCACGCTTCCCAAGTAACACGGTCTCCCTTCCGCATGCAAAAAATTTCAACCTCAAATAGGTAAAGATCTGGGCGTTTTTCCCACTTTCTTCAGACCATAAATTTACAGAAATACACAATACACAAAAGCTCGTTTATCTTCATGAAAAGCAAAGGTAATCTCCTTATTTTAAAAAAAAAAACAGAAGAGAGAAGTAATGGGGGAATGTGTTTCGGAGTTGCGGATGAAGGAGAGGACAACCTTCGAGAAATATGGCAACCTCTGTGGTCTTCAAAAAAATAATAAATAACAGTAAATACACTTGCCTATCCTTAACTTGCAGAAAATAGCATGCTAAGCTGTATCCAGCACAGCTCTGAACGAAATTTTGTTGTGCAATAAGGAAAGATTCCGAATTGGGTGCCCCAAACGATTCTAAGAAATGCGTTTGCAGCGTTGGAGGTAACTTCCTCTCCGAGTCGGTTTCCATTGCAGAAATCGTTAAGTTCTTCTTGATCTGCAACATATCAAATTCGCTATACTCTTCAGCGTATTATCCGGCACACGAAAACGCTCCAGAACAATTCGATATTCATAAACTCATAAACTCAACTAACGTTAATCAGAGATGAACCCCCCACTTACTGAGATATAAGAAGCACGATAACTGCACTGCATGCCGTTCACGGTCGATAACAGCTAATAAACAATTTATACGTAGTCCCTCTTGCGCTATCCTTAATGATCACTGTGTTCCGCATATCACCGGCGATTGTTATGACATGACCGAGCGTCGAATAAACAGGATTCACTATCGCGTAATCGTTTTCAGTCAAAAACAACACTGCTAGATATTTCTTACTAAACGAGTGAATTAAAACAAAATGCCAATCAACAGCAATAAATAAAAGATCTGAGCAGTTTGGCGAGCGAAAAGGTCACCGTACGACAAATATATCCGATTAAACTGAAATTTTCATCAAACAATTTCACCCTTGAAACATATTCATTCCGCTTTTCAAACGTTTGAAGTGATGTCATCAGCTCTCGCTGTGAGACCAAATCAGTATTGCTGAACCTGAGTTTGAACTTTCTGCAGAAAAGCTGCTGTAAAAACAGCGCCAAGAAAGGGAAGAGGACAACATGTTTACGACGCCTCATAAAACTTAGAATCCCGGAAGTCAATAAAACCTAGAAGTTAACGATTTAATCCCTCTTCTCTTCCAAACACTGAAGGTCAGTGCATCACTTTTTCGTCTCCACTTCTACTTCTTCAAAACGCGCAGCATCCACTTCAAACAAGGAAAAGAGAACCTGATGTAGCGAACTCGCGTTAAGGATTGGTTCAATCATTCCTGAATTTTGCGAACACACGACGATTTTATACGGTCGAAGATACAACGGTACTTTCTCTTCTTTCCAGATATTCTGCAAATGCTCGCATGACTGTCTGGCAACACGGCTCGTTACCTCACATCCTCATATTTGATTTTTCTGAGTAAAAATTTATTACTCGACAATTCCATATACTCTGAGAAATGAACAAAACATCAACACAGTACTGCGATAAATTCAAAATTCGTAACCTAACCTGTCAGCCACTCCGATTTCCACTTTGTACATCAGCAGATGCTATTTTACAGGACACTAAAAGGAGGGCCCTCATGGGTTAGATGTACTATCTGAGTATATAAGCAAAAATATCAAAGACAATATCTTCGCGATGCTCTGATGTAAGGAATCAATGCGGTGATTAAACTTAGTAACACTTCACTGCTCAGTAGGAGGAGAGACGATTTTATCACAAAAATCTCATATTGTACAGATTAATCCTCCTCGCTCTTTTTTTTTAAACATTAAAAACCAACTTCGGTTTCGAAAAAAACAAACGTTGACTGGTGATTGCATGATTTCCAAACTTCACTCTAACAAGCAATGCTGGTATTGCTGGTATAGCCGGAGTAGGATTTAAGATTCTGGCCAAGAATGACGCCTTCACTGCGACAGAAATACCCCCTCTGAATCCGAAATGATAGCAAAAAAAAGAAACTTTAAGCGTTGTAAGCAGTTGATAGGCTAGCAGTTCCTGTCGAAGGTCATCACCAGTTTTCACAATAACAGGCAACAGCCTCCACTTCGGGTTGCGCCCATAAGGAGAAGCTTCCCGAATGCGTGCCTGTTTCTCCTCCCAAGGTTCACTCATTTCAGATGCTGATGGGTCGTCTGGTACGTGCCTCAGCTGCAATTTTTCGAAGTTAAGATGCCAGCATGAGAGGATATAGGATATGGAAGTAAATTTAATAAAATGACCAAATATCTAAAGGGCACCTCCAAATGAAAATGTGCACAGTTCTTTTACAGATAAAGCATGGCGTGAGCAACCAGCTTCAATGCAAATGTGACCGCGTCCTACAAGATGTAAAAAGACATTACGAGAAGTGCGGCTCTCGAAAGCAGGGAAACGCCGGGAAGAACGAGAACGGCAGAGGGTAAGTTCGTCTTTAGGAACGGCTTTCAAAGCGAGCAAAGTAAAACCTAAAACACTACATAGTTAACCATTCAAATGGGTAAGAACGAGCCCAGGGATGAATCAGCCAACAACTTCCACGCAAGAACCAATCAATGAATTACCTGCTTCCTGGGATTCCTAACCCAGTTAGTAAGTCTCTTCCGAATTTCGGCTGCACTGATAATCTTCTCGGCTGGGTCTGCGATTGGCGAACGGTCTTCCGAAATCTGTGAGAAAGAGTCCTCCGACCTCTCGCCCAACGACGATGGTGGTGTCTACAAATCGTCTATGCATTTCTGAAGTGCCATCAACTAAAGGTAACAGAACTGCATGTGCATCCCCTAAAACAACGACGATAGGGATCCATCCCTAAGGTTGCCTCTTAGCTTCTGCTTATTGGCGTTCTATGTCGCCCTCACAAGTCTATCTTGAGAAAACCCAGCCATGTTACCCAAAAATTTTGAATTTGATCAAGCCGATAAAGTAAAGGACGCACTTCAAATGTTAAAACTCAACGACTTTAATTCACAATTTCTTCAAAGGCTGTGTCAAATAATTTCCTCAAATGTCATGTCAAATGTCGTGACACGTTGAGAAAAAAATGTACAACTGTCGCTCTTCAATCTCCCAATTTCTCAAACTCAAGTTTTCAGAGTTTCACAACGAAATTCACAAGACGCTCACCCGACTACCGCTGTGGAACATGACACCATATGGCGGAGAATTTAGAGAGTTGGTAGAGCCCTGGCGCTCCTTGCGGTGAAACTCGGCAGCTTCGATGTCGCTGATTCGATGAGGTACAAAACTGGTCCTCATATCATCCACCTCTAATACCTCCACATAAAGACAATACGGTGCCTTAAACAATTGAGTGCTTCGAATTGCATTCACAACGCAAAAGACAATAATGCTTCATGGAAAGCATCCCTAGTTCCACACCGCTCTGACTCTTCAGCGTGCAAAACTTGATATTTCTGAGAATTCATGTGTTAAACTGCGCAAAGCGACGTAAAATTGCAGCTGCTCACAAAGTCGACAACGATTTTACTTCCAAACCTCATATACTGTACAACAATTCTATATTATACTGCTTGCTAGCCTACCATACCTGTGCCAATGATAAACATTAAACACTCTATGCCCACTCCTTCCTAAATCGCCTTATTTCGGGCATTCCACCCTGAGGTTTCTATTTTATGCACGTCTATTTCTCAAACCACCAGAATTTCTTCCATTTACATTTCTTTTAACTCATTTTCTGAACTCAGGACTGAAACCCTTCCCCAAATATTTTGGATCTCGCTCCTCCACACTTAGGGCAGTGACCTTGCGCCACAACCTTTCGACGAGCTTATCCGACCATAACACATACCCTTAGTAGTAATATAACCGCCCCGGGTCTTCTATTTCAAAGTATCTCAAAGAAGCGCATCGTACGACCAATAAATCAACTGAACCTTTTGCAGCATGATAACAATTTATCGAGAAGACAAAAAAGAAAGTACCTCTTAACCAAATTCTGCCTCAGCAATACGCCCACAAGGAACTCAGTCCCCAAATCACCTAATTCAAGGAACAATAAGAACATCATATGGAATAGCCATCAGATCTATACCTTATCCTTGCTGTTGAGAACACATCCAGCCGAATGTGGTATCCTTAGCACAACGTGTTTGATCGTGTCTGCATAAAGAGGTAACCATACACGAGCAGGAAGATTGAGGTTTATCATGATCAATTCGTTGACAAGACGCCGCGACTTGTCCTCCTTCAGAGGGATCTCCTTTAGTCGATTACCCACCGCCATCAACGCTTTTACAA
Organism: Toxocara canis; assembly: GCA_000803305.1. NCBI lineage: Eukaryota > Metazoa > Nematoda > Chromadorea > Rhabditida > Toxocaridae > Toxocara > Toxocara canis. The sequence goes on along the minus strand of JPKZ01002818.1, from coordinate 56,212 downwards.
ATTCCTGCTCCGGCCGAATGCGTTGCGCCTGCAAACAACGTTTTGCACTTGGAACTGTTGAATAGGACTAGGCAAAAGCCAATTTATTCTCTTATCGTTGCTCTGAATTTGTTTCATCTTGTAAGAACAATTTATTCGTCTTTGTATCATCTTTGTATTGTCGTAAAGGTAGTTCTTGCCTATCGACTAAATAAAAAATTCGATTCGATGAGAAAGCCTTATAATAAGACTCCAAAAGTAACAGAGAGAAAAACAGAAAATTGTAAAAAAAGTAGCTTAGAAAGCTGGCATCCTTACAGCCATAAATATGGTGGCACTGTGCCTTCAGAATCGTGAGCGCTTCTAAAGGCGCAGAGACAGCGCTTCTAAAAAACGAATAAAAACGGCACAACCACGTTCCACATATAACGGGGAAAGCCAAGGCTGCAAACAAGGATGCATTGCAGTATTTCCCTTTGTGCATTGCCTGCACAAAGGGAATGTTTCTCAATTACTTGTATATCGTCGAAGAATTGAGAATGTAAAGTGGCCGGCTCGTATCCAACTAAGACGAACTCGCCTATACAACACCTACCTTACAATACATTCTTTTGACTGTTTTTATTAGAACTTTGAAGCAGAAATACCTAATCCCTTTTAACATCACAACAGACGATGAGCTAGCTGTTTCCCATCTTTTGTGAACTCCTGAACTAACTTAAGCTGATCTGTTCAGTTTTCAGCTTCGGATCCCAAAAAGCGACATGATTCTACATTGCGAGCACAGCTTCGTAAAATACGATCGACTGAATTAAATTTTAAAAAAGCCCGATCCCTTGAAAAAAATACTTTAAAACATTTTCATCACGTACCCCACACTGGCATTCCATTTTCGTTGCACCATCTGCGTCACATTGCTCCGTTTCATCAAAACAAACGCAGCCATTGTCAAACGCTCGCCCTGAAACTTGAACAGTAATTCCGCACTTAAAAACAGAAAAGAAAACAACTAACTCGAATAAGAAGTAAATCGCGAAGAAACAAGGAGAAAAACTTTTGGTTAAATACAGTAATCAACCCAAGACTAAAGTTTTACTCACACCTACACCAGACTTCCTGGATAAAACGGTCCATAATCATTAGAGTGGCAAAAATAATTTCTATGATTTACCAAATTTACAAACAGACGGCAAAACGGACACGCGACTGTCCAAAAACGCATTGGTACGAACCCTGCGCTCGCCCAAAAAAACAACAGTTAAACTGTTCGGCCATGACGGAAACACAGCGCGAAGGATTTGGTAAAGTGGAACTGTATCCAAGTGCGACCGTAACGGTAGCAACGAAGCAATTGCGACAGACAAGCATGACCAAGGATAAAAACCTGTTGTAAGATCGCCAAATGACGTAAGAGTTTTCGTGTTCAACGCTACGCTTCCACTTCGCCTCAAAGTTGGATTTTTGTTCAACGGTTTTGTCATACTTTCCGTGGTCTTATCCAAAGCGCATACCACTGAAAACATCTTTTATCTAAAAAGATATATTGGGAAGACACTATTCAATAACTCTTTCCATACAGATGGAATCCTCGGAAAGATTTCCATAGAAGGGAAGAGCAGGGTGAAGGAAAATTTGCAAGAAGAAGGGAAATTCGAAGTTTTTGTAAATTTTTTCAGCAAATTTGATTGAGAAATCTTAGATCAGCAAATATGAAAAGTGAAAGAAGAGTAACCATTAATCCTTAAAAATATCGAAGGTTCAAGATTCGGCAGACACTTCGTCGTTCATGAACCAGAAAGGTATCTGCGATCGGATCAACGGATGGGTAATAGCAGTTGCCCTTCCTTGCACACTCATTTCCATACAAGAAGTTTTCTGGCAACATAGCGGCGGATAAGAATTCAAATGAAAACGGGCTTCATTAGCTCTGCGATCCTCATCCGTAAATTGCCAAAGACATCGCGCGATGTTCTCCATATTTAATATGTCAGTTCTCAATTAAGACCGATGATGCGGCACGATAAACACTCCACTAACACTCCCCTCAAACGCACCTCAACAAGTTCAGCAAAACGAGTTTTGCAAATGCGCAACAATTGTTTTGAAAACCCGCTCCGAACAATCAACGAAAGCATTATATTTAATGACAAACAACAAAATGGAAACGAGATATTCAAGAAGTCAGAGCGTATTTCTGCGAAACGCAGTTACCATACTGCCTCCAGTGGATCTCCTCACCTTGCCCTTCCATTATGGGCAAACCCCTCCTGTGAGCAATGAGCAAAAGATAATATCCCTCTCAACATAGTCCCCCTCCTAAATACGACGGAAAACTAAACTCCACACGAAGAAAGAATCCATCAACAGGAAGACACAACTCAACAAAACTAAAAAATAGTCTTCGCTCTCGAAACAGCCTCTCTTCAAATAAACCCCACCTAGAAAACTTTGAATTTCATAGCCTTTCATAGACCCAGTGGGCCTTGTACGAAATAATTTGGTAAACACCAGCACACTTCCGAATACTCAACATTTTATTTACTTTGTACACACAACAATTCCCTAAAAACATTTTCTATAAATTTTAAAAAACCACCATGTTCTATAAATTTTAAATAATCACCCAACGTTCCTGACAAATCAGCATTTAAAACCGCAAGAAAAAGAGAACAGTTAATAACGAACTGGCTTCAGAACGCGATCGAGAGTGAGCTCGGCTGCTTCGACAGAGAGGTTCTGGAGGTGATGTAATAGCAGACTCTCCAGGTTCCATCTCATTCCTGAACTCGTTAAGAATCAGACGCCTCAATCGATAGCCTTGTGCTCTGCGTTTCTGTTTGCGCATGGCATCGACGCCATATGCTTCCAGAAGCCAGCAACATTCTAACGAGAATTCTACGCTCTCCTGACACCTGAAATCTCAGTCACGAATGCGACTCGCCAATGACGACAATTAAAGATGAACCCCCTCTGCTAATGGCAGAGAATCTAGAGTTCAACCGTGAAATCTGAGCCTAAAGGGGCATGCATAAACGCTTTCTGATTATATAAACAAGCATAAACAATTATCTGAATAAAAACTCTGGACTGAGAAAACTTCCTGTGATCAACAACGCCTCCCACAAACAGCATCAGTACCGTTTAAGTCTCATAAAATTATTTGATAAATTTCTACGACAAGGTGCAACAAGCGTAATACAGAAACGTGGAACAGCCGTACAGTAGGCCAACAACTGGATCGCCTATGTGCTGTATTTTACAACCATCACACCAAAGTTATGCCTCGTACCTAACGATATCGGCTATGTGGTATTGTAGCGTTGGAGCAGCCAGCGTTTAGAAGGCTACAAAATGTTCATAAGATAAACTTAGCCATCACCACAATCTCTTTAATGTTGCTTTTAGCTTCCTGGCCGTTCATATACATCTTTCTAAACTTAACAACGCCTTGATTTCGTTAACTGCCATAAATTATTACTGCCAGATGCTATCATCTTTTACCATTTTAAAACGTTTGTGAGACGAATAAGTTTTAGCTTTACGACGTGAAGCATTCAGCTAAGAAAAAAACGCCTAAGCAGGCATGTCCACTTAAAGAGAAACGCATATTTTCATCATTTCACTAATTCAACCCTTCTCGACATACCCACCCCACCCCCTCCCTTCCTTCTTCTATTTCCTCTACAACCGTCCGACTCTTTAACAATGCGTCTCTTACGCATCACAAATCATCGCAACCAGAGTCAACAACGAGATAACAAAACACCAAAAATGCGATCAGTGCAACACACCACGATTGTGCACATGAAAAATAGCACATTCGTACAAGAGTATAAAAATGATTTTTGAAAAAAAAAAAACAGGACTTACCGTTTCACAATATAGGGATGGATAACGTCCGCAACCTCTCGCATATTTATATACAAATTAACCAGCTGTGGCACGTAGAAATCGACTGATTCCACAGGAAAGTCGAACAACCGATTGCCTGAAAAAAAATAATAACTCGACGGCTAGAAATTTTAACAGATCTTCGCTATTTTTATCAGCGCCTTCAAATTTACATCTGTAAGCCACTCACATAGCCGCACGGTAACCTCTGTCGAAATTCGGGTTCTAGTTTACGGAGAATTTGCACTTTACAGTTTTACGGATGAGTATGCTATTCATTTGGCTAATCATGAAGATTACATTTTTAATTTTAAAGCGTCTTTTTGATTTAAGAAACAGCAGCGATTGTTCAAATAACATTAATCCGCATGCAAAAAAACAAGCAATAAGCCGACATCTACCACCATACAGATTAATCCTTCTAGCCTCAACAACTTCCGTATGTTGCACAGAAGGTGAAAAACTGATTTTAAAATTTGCTAAGACCGTATACAGCTTGTAACTAATACCAATAAATAACATATATTTAAAGTCTATTGCTCGCAGCTCAACTATGCTAGCCTACGAATAGCTTATAAAACAATATTGATAATAAACACGCAAATGAGAGACGATGACTGGAAAAAGTACCTAGGTAATTAAGAACGCCACTCTCCTTCGCGCTGAAGAGATACTGCATCGCGATAACCACGTCGAACAACTTTGACTCAAACAGTCTTAGCAGCCAGCTTTGAGGGTTTTTGCCGAAACTGGAAGCCTTAAACAACGCACACTTCACTACTGCTTCTCTTTAAAATAAGCTAATAAAAATTCTGTTTGCAGTGACCATGACTGCCTTTAACAGAGGCAACACGAAGACGGATTTCGAATTTTGAAAGGAAAATGAAAAGGCAACAATTTCGTTGGGAGACATTATTTTCTAAAAAAAAACATTTTCAGCACTGCCAATGCTGGGGACGCACCCCGACGATGCCATCGTTAACGCGTTTGGTGGAGACGGTTGCAGCTCGCGCATAACAGCACATCACGGAAGTAGATTTTACCCACAAGTGACCACGCTGAGTATTACGAGGCAATCGCGATGAAAGAAAAGTAGTGGGAACACCCTCCATAAATCAATCCAAGAAAGACTCGTATAACATTTTAAATTATTATGCTCAAGGTGGCGACAGCGTCTGACCTTAACGAACATTACCCTTCCTCGCCTTCCCCCCCCCTCCCTCCCTTAAACCGTATCGAACTGAATGGAAACTTCGAGCTATTATTAAACTGGGAGATAATAAATGCCAAATTCTATCGGAAATTTTCCAACTCACATCCACACAATTAATTTAAGTTTTGAGTGGACGTCCATGTCATAGTGTTAGAAATCGGGTAATTTTTCGGTTTAGGAACTCACTTAAACTAACATTTTGATCTATTTCAGTGGTGCCTTTTATGGACCAGAACTCCGCTGAGGGGAGTGAGAAGTTCAGAGGCAATGGAGAAAGGCTAGATTTTTTTGGCTAAAGGAGAAAAAGGGTGAGTTTGATCGCTCTCCAACTTCAATAATGTTATTGAATCTTTTGCTCATAAAAAGTTCTTCGACCAAGCAGATACCAAAAGCGCTTTCAACGACCTCCTCGAGCAACAGAACGCCAAGGCTCTCATACTGCTGCATATACGGTTTTTTCAAAAAGCTGACAAAACTACTGATATAATAAATATTGGTGAGTTGCGTAGAAACCGTCTGCCCAGCAAGGGTTATATTAACTTGGAGATATCTCTGAAAACGGACGTCCATTTCGTTCCAGTAAAACAGCTTCAATTATGACAGCACATAAATTTTCTTCGAACACCTCTTCCCTACTGACACTACTTAACTAACCCACATTATCAATTATCAGCAACAATCCACCGTCTCACTCCCCCCCCCACCCTCCTTCTTCTTTGTTGTCAGGGCCAATCCACCGTCTCACTCCTTCTCTCTCTCTTCCACCCCCTCCCCCCCTTCGCTTTCTCCTTCTTTATTATCAAAGCAAAATGCTTCGCTGACACACAGTGTTACCGGCTATCACTACCAATCAAGAAAGGGATAAAAATGAGCTTACTTCACGTTAAAATGAAACGAACGACTTACCCCATCCAAATTTTGCTTTGCCATCCCCTGATCACTTGTTTCTTCACTCCGATTGCCTTCAACTTCTTTTGAAGGTCCTGTTTCTAGCACTTTTTTGTCGTCCAACGTAGACGCTTTCAACGTATCTTCGAGCGCTAAATCAAACTCAACATCCCCATCAGCCGCCTGTCCATCTCCTGCAGTCCTCGAGCCTAAAGTCGAACACGAAGAAGCATCATCATCAGCAACACCCGGCAATGTTTCACCGATCGAAAAAGCCACCGTATTTCGCATCTGCAACTTTCATTTTGAAACTCGCACGTCACACTGCAGCAAAAGTACTTTTAAAAGGATTATGAAGGTATTTCCCGCATTGCTGTAATGCGCAAAAAAGGAGACCACTACTGGATATATACAAAACTATATACCATGCAAAGATAGTTTTCTCCAAAAAAGGAGAAAACTATCTTTGCATACTGCAACAACATCATAGTGCATCTATTTTTTCTGTAAAACATTACTGACATCAAAGAATGTCACCACAATACCAGTCCTCTAAACCACACATCCATATGTTAATGACCTGATAATAACATGCATCGAGCGAATGACACATCTATGTATGCAAAGAAATTCAAGGCTTTCAGATTTCCGAAACAGTTCCCTCGTCGATTCAATCGTGATCACAAATGATAACCTCCATAACAAGTCTCTAATAAAAACCACTTTTTCTGTCAGTCCCCAAATACAGTCATTCCAGTCATAACAACTAATCCCAACAAAGAACTTCATTTTAGTCTCCGAAAAGTAACCACTAACAACCTTCGAAAGAAAGAAAACATCGAAAATTCACTCGACAGCACATCACCTTAAACGTAAGTTACTCAATATTTGCCAAACAATGGCAGTTATTTCGCTCGCAGTAAACTAGTAAATAAGGCAACCACCATCGTAACTTGTTTGGTGCTCATTTCGATTTTGTGAATTGCGACAGCAATGAACATTTTTGCAGTAAAAGCCAAATTAATGGACAAAGACATGTGAGATGTAAAGCATAAAAAAAGGGAAATTATCCCTCTAACCGCTGATGTGAAGTTAATCAAGTGCACGCCAACTACCTCAAGGGCGATTTTTAATGAATTTCTTTCTCTTTCGATGAATAACGCTTCTGATACCTTTGTCCACAAACTTTACTCAGTTTACGACAAAAATTATGGCAAGAACATGCACATGAAATCGGTAGAATGTGGTAAAAACTGCAAAAATTAAGCTCAAAATGGCCTGTTCCCGACGGCAAATGAACACTACCCTTTCAAGAAACTATATACATATATATACATACATACATATAGTATATATATATGCATATGTACATACATATACACATGCATTTATATTGAGTTGATATATATATTTATATATTTCAATTCAATTTCGCGATGAAGTCCATCATATGAGAAATACGGTCTTGCACAAAACCACTTGCGAAACAAACCAAATTATGCTTCATTGGCAAAATTTTATAAAAATACTGAATGCCAATTTCCTCGGTAGACACAATCAACGTTGCACTATCCTACCATCCCCTTCCCCCTTCCGCTCTTTCGCTACGCCTCCACGACCACCATTTTCGGCTCTAGCGATTCGTTGCATAACATCATTGAAAGCAATGCAGCACGAATATCACACACGTTCACCTTATGTTCAACGCACAAAAAAACGCCATTTGTCATACGTTAAAGCGACGTTATGAATCCGTCCATTGCCATTCAGCAAATGAAAAAAAGAATCATATGCAGAGTATATGAACTAAAAAGAAAAATAACCTTCGTGGCAAGAATATATCAATGTGAAATTCTGCCATCGCTTAAACCACGTAAAGACCGCTTAATGACATCATTTTTCACGCCAAATGGCAGTCACTTCTCGCCGCGATATCCACCTTCACAAATTTTATATCTACATAACGATTCTTTCGTATCATAAGAGGAGCATCTCGTTTTGATGGGTGCGGCGTGAAAATGAAACCATTTTCAAACTGGTATTACAAACAAATACTGCTGACGGATATCACGGCAACAACAAACGGCAAAACTTGGTTGCCTAATCTGATTGCAAAAACGCACGACACCTTTTACATGACAACGATAACAACATAAGAAGTAGCACAATCTACATACTACTATCGACAATTTGAAAGTCGTGACAATATGATGCAGCTTCGTTTTTACGATGAGTCACTCATTCGACGAATCATCCGTTCGATACACTCAAAATCACATAACAACTTCAAGGCCAACAAAAATACACACATGCTGGGATAAGCCGAGCGAAAAATCTAATTTTCTTGATTACCTCCGCCTCGGCAAACCCCAATAGGCCGTTATTTAACTATTCTAATCTTCTCGTTCACTACCTCACGATGTAAGCGTCAACAACGACACGACGTTGAATACACCACTTTATGGCATAACCCTTTTAGGCCGTCCATTCTAATGCACTTGCATAATGAGCATCGTTCATAGATGCACGTGACATTATGCCCTCAAAAAATAGAACAACACGCGACATGCACTGAGATGAGCAAAAATCAAGCGAAATCAATACATTTAAAGAATGAAAGAGCGAAAAAGATGAATGATAAGAGGGTTAATTTGTAAAACCGTGGAACAGTAAACCGCATCCAAGTTCCAATACTTGCAGTTATGCAAACTTCAGCATTCTCAGATTCACAGCAAACAGCATTTCTTGTCCCCCTCCCCTCTCCCCTTCTCCCGCTCCTCATCGGACCAATATTACTCTTGAAGGTCTTCTAACAAATTCCGTCGGTATATTACAACTACGAATAACATAATGTCAAGTCACATAAAGAAAATAACAATCCAACATTAGGCGATCAATCGTGAGATCAACCGAATCAATAAAGGCACGCCCACATCGGCCGATGAGCTTTAGAAGTGTAATGGTTTTCAAAACCTCAACGCCAATTGATGTCCAAGGGATGGGATTTACGGCGAAAATCGAGTAGAACAAAGTGGACTGGAAAAATACCTTTCGCAGAAATCACAATAATTTGTAATACAACACGACCGGAAAGATTGTCGTATATGATTTAAAAAGTCTTAAAACAGCCATTACCATCTTGTATCTGGATGGAAGTCACTTCCATTATATCCAGTAATTGAAATTTTGTGAAAAACCAATTATTTAAAAATGCATCACCATTTTGTTCAATGCTGAAAAAGCTGTACCAACCCCCTTACTCTTCAAGACAGCCAAATGCTCTAAATACCAGATGACTCTTGAGCTATCTACAGCTTTCCACCGTCTTAAAACTAGAGATGTTCGTTCATCTATTGGAAAAGCACTCGCACAGCTAAGCAGTATCAAAAAATAAAATGAATCGTCGTTGTGAATAAAAGAATAACTGATGCAGAACGAACTCATTTATCAACCGACGATACTACACAACGCAACCGATCAACAATGACTGACGGCTTTAACTGCAATACTTATATCTCAGCGATGAATGCGGATCATCTTTATGATACAGCTGATCACTCGACCACTTTGATCACTCGCGCTCATTTGATCTCCCTCATAAGAACCGGTCAGACCTTGCTCTTGATCGAATCTCCTCTAAGTTCCCCACTAATGGGAGCCTTTTCGGCAATAACAAGCGAAATGAACAACCAATGTTCTCGTTTACCTTACTTTACCTTATTTTACGGCCCAGAGAATATAAAAAACAAGAAAAATCAATGCCCAATCCTCTCGTGCTCCTCGAAAGGGTACCCATATCCATTCAACACTACAGATCAAAACACCATACTGCACATAGATTTTACAAAAATACAAAAAAAAAAGAAGAACAAAACACACTAGTTATTTATATAATTTATTTTACGCCACTGCCTATTTCAAGAGAATATTTGATGCTAATCTAACAAGCGTCAAGTAGTCTCTCTTTAAACAATAAAAACCAACAATGTGATCATGTTTATATAATCTGCCAGTACGTACATCAATGAACGACGTTCTGCCCTTATGAGATTTATAAAAAGGACATCAGCGAAAGCTTTTTGCTACTTCGCTCCCACACGGCTAAGTTGAACGTTGCGACTTGGTGATCTCAAATTTATGCGAACGTCGTTCAGCGTTCAATTGCGCGAATTCAATTTAGTTAATCTCTTTTCCAAACGTTCTCCAAAAATGAGATGGCAATTACGCAAAAAACGGCTCGGTTATTGAGCGCAAGTGGACGGGATCGGTATGGGGATCATATTGTGATACCTTGGTTCACTCTGAACAAGCTGTGCAAAACAATTTAAAAAAACAGCTGCCACCACCGACTAAGGTTAATTGGTTTTTTCACAGAAAAGCAGATTATAAAAATGTTTAAGTTTTACTTCGAAGTATTTTCATGCGAGCATTTCGAAATTTGCCCATAAACGCGCACATCAAGCCCAACAGTTAACTACAAATAAAGACCACGTCCTATAGTAATGTGCCATTTAAGTTTTGAAAGAACAATTATAAATTTCGCGGACTTTTTAATGATGTGCAGGTACAGAAATTAACTTATTCAAAACTGATGCTGGAGAAGCCAATGAGGGAAAGAAATCTATAGATTCCAAATCATAAGTACGACTAACAATACTGTAAACTTGCTTGCCCGCGATCTGAATGGTTTGCACAGATCGAGATATACAGACCCACGCATCCATACGTGAACCTAAGAGAAACTCTAAAGCTACGCATCCATTAATGTTCAGAAAACAAAAAAAAATTGAATTCGATCCTCTCTGTGAGATGACAGTTCGCACAATCTTTTGCCCCTCCCCCTCCCCCCCTTTAGGGACGTTACCTTGTATAATCCCCTTTCAAATGCAATTTCCCCTTAAAATACGTCCTCTTTTTTGATAAGGTTAAATGCTACAAACCCCAGCGTATGAATCTGCGGTCTCAGCATAGCTATATCGTTAACAACACACCGTCTAAACGGTAGTTTTAATGCAAAATTCACATTGAATTTCAATTTAAAAAGCAAAACGTATGAATGTTTTCTAATTTCCCTCAAAATTCTTTACAAAATATTTCGTCAATCGAAATCCCTACCCATCGCCAAATAGATGATCCCTTTAAAACTGCAATGTTCCTTTTTTTTAAACGATAAGAATGTATCCGCTCGCTTATAAACGAATCAATCGGTGATCGTTATTGATCAAATCATTCATCAACAAACTGAGTGCCATGAATAAACTTTTTAAAACGAATAAAAAGCAAACAAAATTTCATCAATCACTCGAAATGAACAACGATTTATCGAATTCCGCATCGCTGACATATTTTCGACAACTAGCTGTACATTAATGTATACACAAACAGCGAAAAAACTATTTCCGAGCGAAAATATTTCTGAATTTATCTGCATAAAAGAAAAAATATCGCACAAAAATAATCATATTAAACTTATCTAACACATCAGTGATTACTTTTAGGGTTGTGTAGATGACAATTTACGCGTATAATTATTCGAAAATTCCCTTTCAGTTTTCGAAGTACTCACCATAAATAAAGAAATTAAAACGTCGACAACTGTCCACCTGGTGAAAATCGTTAACGCAGTTCCCACTTCAACATCATAACGAACAATACATCAATACCTCACTATTGTAAATGGTATCTCCGTTCAGCGAAGCAATTCCCATCGTTGTTCGCCCACTTTCTTTATATCCAAAGTACACATAAATAAAGAAATTAAAACGTCGACAACTGTCCACCTGGTGAAAATCGTTAACGCAGTTCCCACTTCAACATCATAACGAACAATACATCAATACCTCACTATTGTAAATGGTATCTCCGTTTAGCGAAGCAATTCCCATCGTTGTTCGCCCCCTTTCTTTATATCCAAAGTACAATATATAGCTGCAGAGAGCGATGGATGCATGACCATTAAAACTTTTTCGCTCATAAAAAAGATCAATTAATTTCTGTTCGTCTAGAACGCTCAGAGATGCCGAACTTCCCCCCTGAATTAGAATATGAGGTGATGACAGCAGAGAAGCATCGCGGTCGAGGAATGATGACGCATGAGCTAGCGGATCCCAAAGCAGCAATAACCCTGACCTAGTCTTGAATTCTTTAATAAAACTGATATGATAATCAATGAAGAGATCCGACATATGACACTGACTGACAGCATCATTTTTCTTATTTCCTTAATCATATCATAGACTTCCTTATTCTCATTCTCTTTTTGGATACCTAGCTGCATAAAACCGATTACACACGCGATAGCGATTTTTGTGAAAGCTAGTAAACTGTATACATTCTAATGTATATGTGATGGGTGAAAAGAAATAATAGCCCACTTCCTCAACAGTCAAATGCTTTATGGATTGAAATGTGGAACGAAAGAAAAAGATGACAAGAAACCAGATAATACCCCTAAAGGATATATTAACGACCATATGGACATAAAATTTAGCATTCGCAAGTAACGAACGCTAGCGAAGAAACACTAAAAGAAACGAGGAGAAAAGACAGTGCTGAGAAAAAAGTAGCATCGTTCAAATGCATTGGGTAACCCGCATCAATTTCCGCTCATCCAGCATTTCCACGAACGGGCAAATGACAAAAGAAAAAATGTTAAAAATTAATCCTTGAAAATCTTTCCACACATAGTAAAGAAAAAGTCTTCATAATATGCAACAAATGAGCACATTACAGTAACTTAACGACGCCAACGATAAACGACTATACTTTCATAAAAAGGGCAGCCAACGCCAAAATCATAAAGCGCAATTGAAGAAGCTGTTAGAATAAGCATCTCAACATTTAATAAAACCAAAACGGAATGGTCTGAATAGGATAAAAATAAGCTTTTTTAAAACAAAGTAGTAATACCGACCCCATGTCGGTTCAAAAAAAAGAAAAGTGATCCCTCCACATCCCATCTCAAGAATATATTTCAAATTATCTTGCAACTTTTACCTGACCTTACTTCGAGTCTGCTCACAACTATTTCCCTGCAGCTCGTACAACAAATATCGGCCAAAGGAACGCAACACGATATGCGACGATGCTAGGAGATTTAGGAAAGCGCAAAAAAAAATCAACGACCCTAGGCTCGCCCGGCTCTACAAGCGAATTCGCATTTTATACCGTCATTTTACTTAATAACTTATTACGATGCACGTGACAAGTGTACAATCCATATTCTCAGAGCTGCGCAGCCTGGGTGCACCAGAAACACCTCAACGCCATCGCTGTACGAGCAAATTTCATAAGTCTCCGCATTTATTGACTTTCGACATCGTCACTCCAATACTATTGTCTACTCCATGAGTGTAAGAGGCAAGTAAATTCTAGCAGACACCTGATACCTGCATAACGTAAGATAACTTCGCCTCCAAACAAAACCACAAAATCGACACTTCCTCCTCACAGTTTTTAATTAATTTAACATTCGCCAAGCGCATCGCAACCCTCTACTGGATAGTACGCCCGACGCTAATCATGTTGGCCTTCTTTCATGCATCACAGACGGCCAGTAGGTTGTAATATCCAGCATAGGTCCAAAATGCGTGTTTTAGTTGCACCGATCTGTCCCAGGAATATGAGATTGCATGGGAATGAATTCGCGCTTTTGGTATCAATACAAAGAACACGGTGCACTTACATCACTGCTACTTACTAAACATCCATAAAAACGAACATGAAAAACGATTAACTGCACGACAATAACAGAGAAGATACCGAAACCGAGCTGACCTGTTGTAAGGTTGGTGCGGGGAACTCGGTACCATCCAGATCCAGACTTCGTGTTGAGCTGACCATAGCTACCGGAGTTGTTGGCAAATCGAAGCTCACTTTGCCCAACGTTAACAACCCGTTGAATGATAACTGGCGAGGTTGACAAGTTTGTGGCGTCTCCTCCGAAGGAAGGTTGAACGCGTTCCGCAATATACATCTTTAAAAATGCCCAACTAGAACGCACTAATATTTTAATCGTTTATATAAAAAACAAGGAAACTATCATAAAAAACTACATAAACCCCAATCCACTTTTCGAGACAGCGATAAAGTGAAACTATCCAGAAAACGATAACAGTGTTCTGCTTTTTGGAAAATGGTTTAGCGGAAATTACCTTCCTCTGGTATGTAAACTAAAGACAAGAGCAAGTTAGCATTCAAGTGCAAGGAGACAGAGTGGAAGAAGATGCAATGCTGGAGAAGAAAGTAACGAGCAAAATTTGACCTCATGTGACTAGAGAACTGAAAAATCAACAATATTCGAAAAATGGTCAGCCATGTTTCACAGGCAACGTAAGGCATCATCAGAACTTTGACTACATTTCGCGATCTCAACTTTAGCACACGAAAACGACTCTTTCAAAAACGAGTGCCTATATCACGCATTCCAATGCCGTTGTCAGCAAGCGTAAGCAATTTAAAAAATAAAAATAAAAACAAGTGAATAAATAAGAAACTTGTTATGAAGCCCAAGGTTGACGTCCTTTTTCGCCTTTCATTTCCACAGTGCACCTTCTTCTGTATTATATGTGTAATTTGTAATGTCCGAAGACACAAACTATGGTGAAGAACTACGGTGGTTTCCAACTGGCGAGGAAGAATATTTCATGACCATGTCTGCCTCAGTTCTCAATTTTCGTACACTACTATCTGCGATCATCGCGATCTTTGGTCGCACTCCGTTCAGCAGTTTTATCATTAGACATGATTCTATTTCCCCGACTCATAACTGGATGCCTTCATTCCTCACCTACCACATTTTACGGGTGATTTATCCATAAGCATGGCGAACGACTTTTAAGAAAAACTTTCTGTAAAAGTACCGGTTAAAATTATGCACTGGTAGAGGCAGAGAGAGAAAGATATAAAGGACCATTAAATTTGTCGAAACTAATTAGGAGATGAAAGTGACTTGAAGAGTAGCACAAGCATATGCACAAGGATGGAAAACAAGAGCAACGTGTATTCACCTAGAACAAACACCCTTCAACGAGTGATTACAGTCGGGTGAGAGCTGTGAAGTCATCGATTCGTAGTTGATCACAACAACATAAAACGAACATCACAACACCACCTCTTCACCCACCTGAAAAGTTTCATTCCATTCAACTCTTCACTATTTGTTTGTTTCAATGATACGGAGAACGCAAAGAGGCACGAACATAACCACAGTTCAGCCGTTTCTAGCCTTTTACACAAACGTTGATTTTTTCGAGTTTTACGCAAATGATAAACGCTTTACGTAGCTTATTTCCTACGGCACCAAGTGTTGTATTATATCAATGGTTAAACCGGCGTTGAATTGGAGATGAAAACTAAATATTCTGACTAGTAGAAATGTCTTGATAGGGTCAAACAATCGCCGACTCGACAAGATAATAGTCTCCTCTTCTATAAATAGCCCTCATCAACCTTCCAAATTACCACTTTGGTACCCAATCCAAACCACAAAACTAAATGACCTCACCAGATCGCATGCTTAGGAAAAAAAAACAGAAACAATCAATGGGTACCGCTTTGGCAAAAAACAAAAACAACTCTTTAGAACCGCACAACACACTAAAGACGTTGTTATAACAATAACGACATGAACAAAGCAGAGGCGCAACATAGAATATGAAGCAATTTGCATACTAGTCGACAAAGAATTTGGAAGCGTTGCTGACACACCATTCCCGCTTAAACTTTTCATCTGCAAAATACCAACTACGCTAACAACATTCCCTACAACGATAAACGACCTTCTCATATTTTGCATTTTAAATTCCACAGGTGGTAAATAAATGGAAATTCGTGTATAAAACTTTCCACCTGAGCACATTAATTCTCAAAAGCGGATCTCGCCTTCTATAATGAATGCCACAGTCATTTCCTTCGCTGTAGTTAAACTCCGTAAAAGCATCATAATCATAGCCTCAAGGTGCCCAGCAAATGAACGCAAACGGCGATCCGATACGTTGAAAAAAAAGCCTCGCACTTATGAAATCATCGCCATCCGACACTACAGACAAAAACGCATCACACTGAATTGAAAAGGAATAGGCCGTTTCGTCACAGACCGAACCACATAACTGCCAACATCGACGGTGACGGATGCGATTTCCAACACACCCCCCCCTCCACACCTACAAATACCCTTCACTCCTCCACTGGAAATATCGGAAACGTACAACCAAATATAAGTTCCCCCCACTCGTGATTGTTGGCTACAAAAAAGCCGTTGGGAGGCCTACCGTAGACGAATGAGCGTTGCAAAAATTATTGGCGGATGACAATCGATTAGAGCTCAATTCTATTCGAATGATAGCTGCGTTATTACTAAGTGCGTACGAACGGTAATTCCGCCACTTGTCTTAAATGTAAGTTCCATTTCCCTGGTCTCAACTTTTCAGGTTAACCGTCTTCATTAGAGAAATGAGCGCATGCGAGATGAATTAGATTCGAAATAAATTATGAATTAAAAAATAAATAAAAATTCGAAAAAAAAAATTAAAAATTAAATGCATGGCGCATGGACTTCGAAAAACTCTCAAGGAGCTGAAACACTTCAGCTTAATTACTTTTTGTTGAGCCACAATTGTGAGTTGCTTTGTTGGTGCGTGACGGATTTATTTGAACTCTTGCGCAGATGTCAGATCACTCAATAAATGCGGTTTATCACTCTCTCCTCGAAGAGGTACAGATATGGGGGTACGTTCTACGAACAAATTTTACTTGTGAAGCGACCACTAATTAGCCCAACTGTTGCCGATTTTCGTCTTGACCACCTCATAGGGGTCTAAATTTTGCTAGATCTTTTCATTCAGTTTCGGATGGATTTCTGATAAAGACATTCCGATGGCACAAAACATTCGTTGCATTGCCTCTTTTACTGCTGAAAGAACGATTAAGGTTATGACTGAAAACGCTTTAATGAGATGAGTGCATATAGCGAGACCAGACGGCAGTGCTTTGGGCCGTTTGCTTTTTCTATGTTTGTATCGATAGCTAAGGGATGTTTTACATGCTGATCATTTAAAGCTATATACTGAATGTTCCGCTCGTGCTTATTGCCACACTGCTCATTAGCAAGCTTGTAATAGTGTACATAACTGGTCACTACGATGGTTCTTTCCCATTTCTCTTCTTATATATATAAGAAGGTTCCCATATGTATATATATACATAAGCGTATATACACATACGTATGTACATATGCGTGTATATATGTATATATATGTTATATATATATATATATATGCATACATGGGAATATGTATATATACACATTCGTATAAGGTAGATTGCAGTTGGGACCGTTTACATTGCGTCGAGGAGAGATGGTATAATCAGTTTATGCTGACGTTTCGGCTCTTTCAGCCATAATCATAGCACAGCAAGCTGAAAAACAGTAGTCATGGTATTGGACAAGCAGATTATGAGCAATAGCAGCCATTCTATGAGTGGAAAAAAAGGAAACAAAAAAAACCGTAACAAAGTATGCGTAAATGTAGAAGATTTTTTCCTACTCATAGAAGCGCTGCTTTTGCTCATAATCTGTTTGGCCAAAACCATGACTATTGTTTTTCAGCCAGCTGTGCTGTGATCATGGCTGAAAGAGTCGAAACGTCAGCATAAACTGATTATACCATCTCTCCTCGACGCATTATATACGGACTTAACTGCATTCTTCCCTATATGAGTATTTATCGAATATGCGTCTGCAAAATAACAGTGTTCTTAAACATTATATATATATATATATATATATTTATATTTATATAATGTATTTTTTTCTTAGTATTGGTCAGTGTAATGATCGTTGCTTGGGAATTTACCGCTACTCGCTCGCTTCTAAATTTGTATGAGATCTATGCAATCTTACTAACTTAACTCTAAATTATCGTTTAGGTCCCGTATCAGTAATATTATCTAAACAGAAAATTGCATGGTAAAGCAGTACACCCGTTATACGAATGTTTTCATCATGGGCACTTTTTTAGCAGAAAAAAGCACAAATTATTTAAGGAAAATTGGCTGGAATGGTTTTTCTTAGTGAGTTGCAAATGGAAAGTGGGCTGCATACCACATCATCTTCGACCGTATCCAGCTGCTTATACTCAGTGTAAAATATTCGTGTCTGTCTGCAGAGACGACTGAGCGCCTTCCATAGAATTAAACTTATAGCATTTCTAAATCACTGTGATAAAAATTTTGCCATAAATATCAAATAGCCTTTTTGTTTGCCATTTGCCATATCTGCCATAAATATGTCGTAGGCACCTATTGACGGATTCGGCCTACTTAATTCAGTGCCAGTTAATTAAACTATTGTATTATTTAATGAGCTTAATAGAGAATTCCAAAAGAAATGAGCTCCTTACAAATGAGATTCTAATTTGATAGGCAGTGCGTGAAAACGCGTGTAATTGGTATTCGATGCGGCTGATGAGAGCCTTATGGATCAGCCTGAATTATGCGAGTGAATTTGGGTGTGGCTGCATGACGACCATTGCCCGTAGAGGCTGCATTTAAACATTATATATATATATATATATATATTTATATTTATATATAATGTATTTTTTTCTTAGTATTGGTCAGTGTAATGATCGTTGCTTGGGAATTTACCGCTACTCGCTCGCTTCTGAATTTGTATGAGATCTATGCAATCTTACTAACTTAACTCTAAATTATCGTTTAGGTCCCGTATCAGTAATATTATCTAAACAGAAAATTGCATGGTAAAGCAGTACACCCGTTATACGAATGTTTTCATCATGGGCACTTTTTTAGCAGAAAAAAGCACAAATTATTTAAGGAAAATTGGCTGGAATGGTTTTTCTTAGTGAGTTGCAAATGGAAAGTGGGCTGCATACCACATCATCTTCGACCGTATCCAGCTGCTTATACTCAGTGTAAAATATTCGTGTCTGTCTGCAGAGACGACTGAGCGCCTTCCATAGAATTAAACTTATAGCATTTCTAAATCACTGTGATAAAAATTTTGCCATAAATATCAAATAGCCTTTTTGTTTGCCATTTGCCATATCTGCCATAAATATGTCGTAGGCACCTATTGACGGATTCGGCCTACTTAATTCAGTGCCAGTTAATTAAACTATTGTATTATTTAATGAGCTTAATAGAGAATTCCAAAAGAAATGAGCTCCTTACAAATGAGATTCTAATTTGATAGGCAGTGCGTGAAAACGCGTGTAATTGGTATTCGATGCGGCTGATGAGAGCCTTATGGATCAGCCTGAATTATGCGAGTGAATTTGGGTGTGGCTGCATGACGACCATTGCCCGTAGAGGCTGCATCGTCATCAACATACAACAATTGGCTGTTTAAACGACGTGCAGCACTTCATTTAAGCGCAATTGAATTTGCGAATCGGTCGGTCAGTCGTTCTGGTTAAGCATGAGCGAACCAAGCAAGCGCTAAATTCACATGGGCGCCTGCTGCTCATCTAACGACTCCGAAAGGCTCCATTTCAACGAGGTCACCAAACGTAGACAATCGTATGTTTTACTCTCTTTATTCTAATGTGCTACTCACATTTTGTATTCCTTTCTAAAGTATTTACTGCCATACAATACTGTTTGTTCTACCCTGGTTGTCTAACACCAACACACATAATAACTATATAAGCTAGTCATCTTTTGATCCTTTATGTTGCCAATGTTTTTCATTTACTGCTCGTCGCTTATAAAGTAGCCAATGGAACAAAATATTGCTTATTAATTAGAGCAACGTTTGCTCATATCGCCTCTTTTGAAGCTGTACTACATAAGGTTCGCGTGAAAATAATTTGACGCATGGTCGATGCTATAAGTTTTAACGATTCTTAACACACTGAACTGCTTCTGTTCAATTGCGAAACGGCAATACATATAAGGCATTAAAAAAAGTTGTACATAGTTGTACAACTTTTAAAAAGTTGTAAAAAAAAGTTGTATATAGTGCGCAATTTGATAGTATATTTGCGAATTGAACGAATTTTTATCGAAGTGTCGAGGTATTTGATGCGAACACCTTTCCCCTATTGATATTCCTGCGAACGCAGTGATATAATTAACAAAATAATTTTAGCATCCCCTGTAGCACCGCATTAGCACCTATAATTTGACCCATCCGTTACAGTAAAACTTAGCCCTATTCAAACTTACAACACATACACATCTCTCGACCGGCCATTACGATCACTTTGACTTCGGCAAGGTGTTAATATCAGTTGAATCAGATCAGCACTTAATCATACTTATCAATTTAAAAAAGCGAATGAAACATTTGTTACTACGAGGACACGAATGTGTAATTGGATTTACTCTTATCCAGTATCACGTCACTACTACAAACGATACAACTCAGTTGATTAGCATTTTTTGATTTCGATGTGATTCGCGTAGAGTAAAGCTGATTAGAAACAAATGAGAAAAGAGCACTCACTGCAAAGGGACTTGTAAGCGATGAAAATAAACCAAATTTTACATTCGCAAACGTGGATTAAGTTCGCCCTCGTTCAGTATGCTAGCGAACAGAGTCCGTCA
>JPKZ01002818.1:0-28938 GCA_000803305.1 Toxocara canis | reverse complement strand
CGCATTGGCATGCTCCCTCTTTTTTCTCGCACTTTTCTGGCCCCTTTTCGTGGCCCTTCGCGTAATTTAAGGATATTCCCGTTGCGAGAAATCATTGGTCGATCCATCATTCTATAACAAATCGCACTGTCGAATGAGATGCGTTAGGCTTGCCAGTTCTGCTATCATTTCGTTTTTTTGCCTACGAAGCCTTCAGCAACTATTTAGCTGTTTTTAAATGATATAAAATCACCTGTTCACGTGGCACAACGACAACTGCAACAACTCGTGCCAGCAAGTACTCATCCCTAAAGTAAAACCGCAACCCTTCTAATGAGATAAATATACAAGACAATTGAAACAGAATATCGTATGGCTCGATTTCATGCAGTGATACGTCACGTCGTCTTCATCGACAAATATTACTAAAAGGAAACAGTTCAACTGGTTAAGAGTAGGATTCTCCATCTGCAGCGAGAATCCGAACAGGTGGCTTGTTTTTAGGTCGAACACGGTCGGTTTAGGCGTTGCAATGATGATGCAGCAGGCAAGCATGTTCGCTGGAGGTAGCACCGCTTACGATGTGATCGGCCTTGAAGGCAGAATTCGCAAGGCGAAGGCAGAAGGTCGAACGGTCACACTGGTCAACGGTAGTCTTTATTTTGACTACCAACACGTCGCCAATGTGCCCCCTCACATCAACCTCAGAGTATAACATACATGTTTTCAAATTAGCCAACCTCCACTGTTCACTTCTATGCACTCACAAGCTTCCATAATAGACTGATTTTGTTTTTAAAGCCAGAAGAAGTGGACGCTTCTTTTGTGTCTTCCGAGGCAGAGTACGAAGCTCTCATTTCGGCCATCATCAGACTTGACGCCATCAAAAAAACTGCAGCGACATCTTCATTGGACCTCAAATAGTGGGCCTCAAATAACTTCATTCCCTGAGGAAGCTTTAGAACTGCTTAGACACCTTCTTCTTCCGGATCTTTTAAATCCCAAAATCGCATGTCCATTTCTGAATCAGTTTATCATAGTAGCTCCAAACGAAGGACCGCATAATTGATAACGTAATTTAACACTCGCTGCGCACTGTGCGCCAGGGCAATGATAGAATCGTTTTTGCTTTTGTACTTATTTGATGTGAATCTAAATTATTTGATTTTTTCATTTTCGTGTACGTAAGTGATGTTTAAAATAAAACATTCTCCATGTCGCAGATGCGCTTTCCGCAATTTGCAAAGCGCATTAGGTCGACGTCGTATTTGTACCTATTAAAGCATGTGTATATATCTGTGCGATTGTTTCAAATTTCGAACCAGTGAAGCGAGGGAGACGAAATTTCCCAATTATGATCAACACCCTGCGTTGACCTCATATGCCTACGTTCAAACGTATAACAATGTCAACATTCTAGCAAACATTACACACTTATTTTACCTAATGTACAACATCGTTTTTACCGAAACAAGGAACCAGTACGTATCTATTTATGCACGATTTTTAGTGTATCTCCTCTGTTAGCTGTTCGATTAACCTTGGTGTATTTCATAACGAAGAAATTAACCGATCGGATGGTTACAGACGAAGAAATATATATCCGTATTATCAGCGCTTTTCTTTAATTAATTACACCTAATAAAACATGGCATGTTAGAATGGTGAAAAAACCACAGCAATTAAATAACAAAGGCGTATTCGAAGAGAACAAAAGCTTGAGAACAAGAAGGTGAAAGTAGCACTTATATGTTAAACCACCTCCTTCCTTTCGTTTCATGACTACCATAAACCTAAAAAAACCTATGAGAATAAATTAGGCAAGCACGATTACGCTCACAAGGCGATGTCATCAATATTTAACTCGCAAGAAACTCCGATGAAGAGCTCCGGAGTCAAAGTGATGGCAGAGGGGATGTGAATGAAGGAGTGCGATAACATGTAAGTAGCAGACATTCAAAGTGAAATGCGATAGTGATTCCTGAGTCTATATCGTGCCATTAGTTCTCTCTGAAACGCAATCGACCGCTTGCAACTTTATTTTCGATAAATGAACAGCTAGGAATTTCGAGTGTGTGACCGTCGTCCGCTATTATTATTACGTCACCCTGTAAACTATGCAACTTTAAGACGTCGTCGATGAAACACAGAATCATCATTGCACACCTTTATCGATTCCAGTGTATTTGGCATGGCAAATGTCCTTTGCGATTTTTTAATTGATATATCATCGAATTAATGAGATGATGATGAAGTGAAACGAACTGTTCGAAGTGCCTGTGATATTCACTAGCGGAGTGAGTCTTTTTTTTTTCAGTTCTAAGATATACTCAGTGCATATTGTTCGCTCTTGAAAGGTTACAGCGATATAACAGCGTTCTGTATTGTGTGTTCCTTTGTGATTAACAAAACTAAAATGAATGAATAAACACCTACAACACCGATAGAATCCCCCCTTACAACACAACTCCTATATCCTTCTATATTTATAACTCAACACAGTACAACCCTCCTCCCCTCCTCTAAGATAGGGTACGCTATAAATATCAGGCTGAACAGGAGGATATATAACAAATAATACTGCAAACGGACTTACCTTAAGCACAACATCACTGCCAAAGCAGACGTCACCGTCAACAGTCAGTCGAATCAGGTCAGCCATATGTGGAATGGAGGAGAAACGTCGCTGGAATTCCGAAAGTGAGGCGAAGTGTTTGGACAGTTTGATTGTGGGCTGATATGGAATGGGACGATCGGGACGAAGTCGCACTATGAATTCAGAATCCACCTCGTAGATGTCGCTCATGATTGCCAATAGGTCTTGAGTCTTCTTGACGGGAAGAAATCGTGATCTGGGAACTCGAATACCTCAACAAACGTTCACATATTGAAAGCTTGGAATCAAGTCTTCCTAACAAAGATCAAACATTATCGATTCAGCGGTCTTTCATTTTTAAGTGCTTTTTCTCGAAAAGTCTCACTTTCAACAGCATATATCCGTAACATTTAATGAAACAACAGGTGAAAGAAGTTATACTTACTTAATAAGCGCGTTATTCATAAGTAATGTCTAATGCCACATTCGGACTTCTCATCTATCACAGTTGATGGACAATAAGTTGCACGATTTAGGGACATTTTAAATGAACAAAAAGAAATGAATGTCAGAAACGCAAAAAAAAGGAGAAACTATTTCAATTTCGCCTCTACTTTTTAATTAACAACGTTCACTAAAAGCCTCCTGAGGGATTTGACGTCGAATGTTAATCGATGAAATGTTTTAAAAGAGAATGTTTTAAAAGAATGAATTTCATTTGCAAATGATAAACTGGTATGGATAACTGAATGATATAATAGCCTTTACGATCAACGTACTGTGTGCTCGCTCGAAATTGCGGATTGCACCTCCAACCGAAGTCTCCAGTTGAATAACATTTTCACCGTTCGTTAATTTCTGCAAATGTTGCTCGTTTAGAATTCATACATATATCGTCTCTACCCCACAAGATGTGAACCTAACAACACGTGAATGAATACGACATCTACGTAGTCGTTTCAGCATCTGGATATAAAACTTTCAGCACTAAATATTCAATTCAGTTTTTTAACAGCTATAAATCTTGAAAAGGCAAGAAATAATGATGAAGTGTCGTTAAAAACAAAGGAAGGCTGGCTGAAAAGGCTAGAGAAGGAAAAAGTTTGTTTTATTTAAAGAAACAAAAATTCGATGAGTACTTTCCTTCATTTCATTTCTAATTTTTAAGATTCATCACCTATAGAAAACTTATATCTTATGTTTTAATTCATATAAATTAGTGGTTTTAAGCAATAAGCGAAAAATTTTAAGGTTGCGAAAAATTTAATGATAAATTTCACACTTATTTGACTTACAAAATTCTGCTAGAATGATGAAACATTACAGACGAATCATACCGTCAATTCATGTTAAATAATATATTTTAACAAAAACATATTGAAAAATTACAGTGGAAAATTTTCGTTGATTATTTCCAAACTTTTCCTGAGGTCTTCTATGCAAAATAACACAAACCCAAACAACTATGAATAAGCGCAAAAACTTTTTGACGCTATTCTAAGGCAGATTTTAAAATGCGAATAGAGGTGCTATTTAGCATTCGAGAAGCAAACATCCAGATTGCTGAGTAACATTAACGAACACCATATACCGCCTACTTATCGATGAATCATTCGGTGCGTTTGCCATCTCAACATCCTCCGTCGAATCATCACCCCCTCAACTGCTTGTAGGAATGACGCAGCGAAAAGCGATAACTAGCCAATGAAAGTGTGTCTCATCTATGAATCTTTCCACTTCCGAAACGTACTACTAGCAACATTTTTAAAAATCAACAATTGTGTCTCATGTTGTGAACAGTGGGAAGATATGGTAACTTAATAGCAGTGTAAAGGTTGTCTAGCTCAATAATGTAAAGCTAGGGTAACTTAACTATAAAAGTAGCATGCTTTTTTTCGTATCATCAAGCTGTCTATTGTCTATTGTCTATTCATTAAAATAAATGGTTCGATAAGATTTGGCACTCTCCGAAATGATTCAAAAAAGTTCGCCGATTTTACCCAACATTTTTTGCAATATTAATATTTTATACATTTATCAAAAATGCAAACAGACTGTTGAAAGTTGGAATATGCCCTTCGGCAAAAATTATTTTTTTTCAAAATTAATTTTTTTTTCAAAAAATTAATTTCCATAAATCTGGGACAAAAAACTGCTTAACTAATTATACAACGGTTAATAAATTAACGACACCATAATCAAACAATAAAGCTTTTGGCATGACGTTGTGGTTAAATTCATGCTTTTTGACAAATTTGTATTTGTAAAGCGCATTATGATGAATAAAGGCTCATGGCGATCCAAAATTCACAACAATATATAGAAGTGGATCTATGCTGAAATGAGGATAAAATTCAGGGGAATATTTTCAGTTGACATTAACTGAAGCGTTAAATTTAGTTCACCTTTTTATTAACGATAATTTCCATTTTCATTGTTGATAAACGCTTCTTGACACTTTTCAAATTCACCCATATATTGTTCGTATTGAATGTTCTGAAAAAAACAAAAAAGAAAAGAAGAGACAATTGTTGGCAATACTTCAAAATGAATAAAAATCAAATGAAGTTCATTGTGAGCAATTTTTGATAAAATATCTTATCGTTTAAACAAAACGACAATATAACCAACGAAGCATTCCCCACTACTCGATCGCGTTGAAGTTCCACTTCGAAGGCACACAATCATGCACATAAAAAGCAAAAATTTATGAAGGAAGCCGTGTATTAATATTCCGTCAAACTATAAACATCTCTTTGGTATAAGACTATATCCTTAAAAATTACAAAAGTGCATAGAACGAAACGACTTCAGATACGAGGGAAACATAACCAGGGACTTGTGTTCAACGTAAGCAGATATGTTCAGAAATAGTGTAAGACATGGTTGATCGATCTGGATATCTTCCTGACAATGATATGAAGCTGTAATATATAAGAAATACAAAATAACATAAAACTCTATCTAGCTACGTCATTGTTCATAAACATTTACTCTTTATGGAACCAGACATCGTCAACAAGCGCGAAATACACGAGGAATCGAAGAATCTTTCAAGAGACACTAAACTTACTGGATAACTAACTATAAACAGACAAGATTACTTGAACAAATAAGCATCATAAACATAAAAAGCAACGTTACTCGAGTCAAGAAGCTTGCTCGAGGGAAGGAAGCTAAATCGAATAAATAAAAAATAAATTAAGCTTATTCGAATAAAAGAAGCCCTTACTTGAAAGTACGTGTCGAAAGAAACTCCTCGACGTTCGCCTTTGGTACTTGAGGCAACTCGAGATGCATTAAGCTTCCGTTGATTTCTATTAAAGTGCCACCCTGAAATGTCCTTACCGCGTACCCTCTAAACGGGCTGCATTAACGATAGCATCAATGAAGGAAAGCAAAAAAGCAAAACCTCAATAATCAGATTTAATCAAGTCTTTGAAATATGAGATTTTATAAGGTATGAGGAATAAGGTACCGGTTATAATAAACTATGAGATACTCAGGTATCGTACATACGTAATCCGCTCGCTTCTTGTTATCCCTCGTTACTCACATTTCCGTGTTGGTAGTAAACCTAAGTCCATGAGAAGAACATATCCACTCGGCCTTACTATCCTCAAGCACACATAACGACTCCAATAATAATCTCAAGACAAAACGAGCAAAAAATGCTCCTAGAAAAACCAAATCCAGTAAAATAGAGATAGAAGTGTTTTTTATGTTCGTTCCTAAAGGTAAAAGAAGCCCTTACTTGAAAGTACGTGTCGAAAGAAACTCCTCGACGTTCGCCTTTGGTACTTGAGGCAACTCGAGATGCATTAAGCTTCCGTTGATTTCTATTAAAGTGCCACCCTGAAATGTCCTTACCGCGTACCCTCTAAACGGGCTGCATTAACGATAGCATCAATGAAGGAAAGCAAAAAAGCAAAACCTCAATAATCAGATTTAATCAAGTCTTTGAAATATGAGATTTTATAAGGTATGAGGAATAAGGTACCGGTTATAATAAACTATGAGATACTCAGGTATCGTACATACGTAATCCGCTCGCTTCTTGTTATCCCTCGTTACTCACATTTCCGTGTTGGTAGTAAACCTAAGTCCATGAGAAGAACATATCCACTCGGCCTTACTATCCTCAAGCACACATAACGACTCCAATAATAATCTCAAGACATAACGAGCAAAAAATGCTCCTAGAAAAACTAAATCCAGTAAAATAGAGATAGAAGTGTTTTTTATGTTCGTTCCTAAAGGTCGCTTAAATAAAGTTAAAACGGAAGCTTTTAAATGATCGCAATGTGAATAACAAATTATCGTAACTCCAATCGTGATAACCATAAGGAAAGATTTGTGTTTACAGAGAGGAATCTATTTTCTTTGAGCTGTCATTTTTGTTATTCAATAGCAAATGAAAATTTAAGTTATTATTTTAAAAATCTTTGATGGAATATTTATTAAAAATTATTCGTTTATCAAAAACGCTTACGAAAATAATCTCTATACAGGGATTGAACGAAAGAGGGAATTACTTAGAAGAGCGGTATCTCTAAACAGATCAGTATCGCACGTAGGCAAGCCGCTTACATTTCAATGTTTGGTAGGACCACAAACAGTTTAAAATGAATTAAAGTGCACACGCAAAAAAAAAAACTTTTGAAGGGACCAACAGAAAATGAGGGGGAAAACAACTAAGGCAAATTACGAAGTGTGGTGGTACTAAAAATTTGATGTTTCGCATTTCAGCAATGAACTGCTCTCAAAAATAACAAAAAATGATATCGGTCCATGTAAGATGATGATTATTACCAGCGAAATAAATAGATGTCGCCTATATGCGGTAAATGGTTTTGAATAAGAGTAATGATAAGGAATTCAAAATTCGGATAAGAGTAAAGGACAAGAGTAATGGATAAGAGTAGTGGATGAGAGTAATGGATAAGAGTAATGAATAAGAGTAATGGATAAGAGTAATAATTTTGCATAGATACTTCGTTGGAGTCTGCTTAAATCGAGTTCTAACATAACAGCAAATCCTCTGATTGGCATTTTGAATATTCGAAATTGTTCCACTCTTTTAACTTTCCAATTTCCATAAAACTTTGCGTCTACAATGGCCGATCACCATCAAGCGTCATACAACAAACCTTTACATCAGCAGGTGTCTTTTCAGTGCACTCCATTGCGTATTCGGTATTGGATTCTAGCATGAATTTTGCGATACGAAGATCTGCGGTCGCACCACTATTGTCAATATTGGATATGAAACAAATGTGTCGACCTTGCGAGATAAGCTCATCCAAAATACCTGTGAATTGCATCGATTCAAATATGTTGCCATGACCTGGTGGATACCAGCTGAAAATTAACGATAACACAGAAAAATCGCTGTGAATCAATGGCTACAACGCTAAGACTACGCTAAAAGATCTGTTCGAAAAACGGAACAGGAACCGCAAAAAACAACGAAATTCTCCGATCCCGTAATCGGAAGAAGTCAAGCTTTGGGAACCATAGGGAATCGAAATCATTGCCGCACTAAATACATAATTAAAAGATTTCGAAAATTGAACTGGAACATTAAAAAAACATCGAAATCGTTGAAGCCCAAAACCCGAATAAAGATTCTCACGTAGACCTAAGAATGGACCATTCGAGTCGAACTAAATTTAAATACTTACAATCGATAGGCATTAAATAAAACAAACACCTTTTAAACGTACCTTTCCGCCGTCCTATCATTAGCACTCGATGGTACAGGTAGCAGTGTATCGGCAAAGATACGCGGACATTTACTTTGTGTAAATGATCGCAACTTTATACCACTTTTCGCTAGAGCGTTGGCCGTTAGTTGTTCCGTATTGAAGCTGTTCATTAGTATCAGCGGTACGTCACATTCATATCTCTTGTTGAAGCACTAAATTCCGCAAACATCAAAATCATTTTGTTTACTACTTCAAAATATCAATAAAATCTTTAATATTTGCTCTTCGAATCATCCGTTAGACAAATTCGAAAAAATTCTTTTCCTCATCGATTCTCTACTCTTATCTATGAAGTTATTTAGTTAAAACACTGAACGACTATCATACAATATGCGTTCACATTGTCATGACGACTAACCGATCATATACGCTTATTCTCATTTGATCACACTCATCTCTAGATGATATTTATAGTTTAAATTTAGAGGTACGAAGCGAATGGCTAACATCGACATTTCACCAGCCTTATGGTCATTTTGATTCGCATCATTGAGACGCCAAAGAATATGAAAAATTCACTCTACTGGTCACTTACAATAACTTTAACACTCGTTACTTATATCAACTATCGGTAGGCAATGATACTTATGGATTTTCTCGATAAAACTGAACCAACCAAGTGAGAAGTTTCGTTGGCTTATATCGCATTCCAAATTGAACGTACCTCATTTTGTTTGATCGCAAAATCCAGGAACGTCATTCCATCACGCACAGTAATTAAAGATTTGGGTGCTGTACATCCCATTGTCGTTCCAAGACCACCGTTTAACTTTATAAGACACAAATGCTTTAATACGGTCGCATATTCGGTGGCTTTACATTCCGGTAAACCATCGTAATCGATATGCCGATTGAGCGGTTTCATTTTTGACCATTCAATGGTTGCCGGTTCGTTGATGAACTGCTTGAATAATGACGCAAATATTGCCGCATCTTGCGCAGAACGCTGTAAAATACGAGTTTATTGGCACGTATACCAGGTGTTACTGGTTCCCTTATTTCACACATCTCTGCTAACTGAAAATTTTAAAAAAAAAAGGTCAAATTTCGACATCGGGAACAAAATTGGCAAGAAAGAGAGAAAAGAAAAAGAGAAAGAAAGAAACCGAAAAGAAAATTCACACTATTACCCTGCGCTAGCCTGGAATGCATCCTTTTTACGACATGAAAAAAGAAACAAAAGCGACTCTTGAATATTGCAAGGAGGCATTTATATGTTTGCTACTAAGAAAGAAGAAATGGCTTTTAAATCAGTCAGAAGGTAGCCTACATTTTCTTCTGCTTTTAATGAGTAACGGTAGCTATTTTAATTGTGCTCTCCCCTTTCCCCTTCTCCCCTTTCAGACCCCCCCCCCTCACCCTCCGCCATTATCAGATCGTCTCTCAGAAAAATAATTCAGCCGATTGAAAGCGCAGCAGTGGCAGCAAAGCTGATACATAAAGATTGATATGAGCTGCGTATCGCATAAAAAGCAATACTCTGAATTTGATACACATAACAACAGTCGACCAAACTTCATTAAAACATTGACCACGATTTGTCACACATTTCGGCAATGAGAACCTTTGTGCATTGCCGAAAAAAAACTACGCTAATCGAAAATAATACGAGGACAGTGTGTCCTTCGGGCAAATGATGTAAGGGAAGTGACGGATAACTCAGAGGAATCAAAGGGATCGGCGGTCACTCCATTGAGAACCTTTGTGCATTGCCGAAAAAAAACTACGCTAATCGAAAATAATACGAGGACAGTGTGTCCTTCGGGTAGATGATGTAAGGGAAGTGGACGGATAACTCAGAGGGATCAAAGAGATCGGCTGTCACTCCATTAGCACCCCCTCAAAGAAAAGCGAAAGAACAATGCAGGCAGGCATAACCCTCGCTTGCATGCCCCCCTCTCCCATATGGGCACGTCTAATTTTTACGTAAACTAACACAACGATAATAAATCATTGAAAGAGTGATAGAGAGGAACGCTTTTAGAACTGTCTCTGCGAGCTTTTGTTGCCAAAAAATTGGAATGGCAAAGAATCGAAAAAATTCCTACGAACACAATTGGAATTTTCTGCTACAGCTGAATGTTCATCACACTAATAAACACTTTCAATCAGCGTTCGCCTTTTAAAAAAAAAACTCTCTTATATATGCATTTTCAGCTACTCATCGACGTATTATGACTCTTTTCAATGTTGAAAAAAATCGATCGAATTTTTTCGAATTTTATTTGATGATCGAGAAAATTCAATATAGCACTACTATATGAGTGTTGGAACTGAAGCGATGAAATTTGACGACAATTTAATGGTCGCATTGCATCGTTCACTCTCAACGCGATATAATATTATCAACTTCGGAGAAAAATAAAACTTGATTTTTGTATTTGTATTTTTGATATTGTATTTTTGTATTTTGATCATTTTGTATTTTTGATATCAAAAATTAAAAATTGTATTTTTGATCATTTTTTGAATATCCAGGCAACCATCGGTTGCTTTGATTTATGTCGGTCGCAAATACACAACAATATTGATTATTTGTAACACTGTCGTATTACAAATAACTGATCTCATAATGAGCCGAGAAAAATTCCTTTTTCTTTTCTGCAAAATTGTTCACTCCCTTCTCAACTAGAACTTTTTTTTCTTCTCTATTTTCGGTGGGAATTTGCTCGTAAAAGATCGCAGTATATCGTTCGTTACGCACAATACGATAAGGAATTGTTCGGTTTGATAATGTTGTGCAAACATTGCGCAATTCGATAATGCCCATGCAAATAGCGCACTGATAATATTCGTTAAAAATTATCGATAAAATACTTTACGATTCATGAATGCATACAATTAAACGTACAGCAATTCATTACTACGATTATATACCCCAAATAAATGTTATCGTAATGCAAATACAGTCATCAACACGTGTTAGAATCAACTCGCAAAACGGGATGAGCACCATTCTTACAACCAAAAATACTTATTCCCTCTGGTCGATACAAAAAAAAAGACCACTGATGTTCATACTGATAACCCAATTCAGCTGCAAATAAAATTAAATTTGCTTTATCCATAATAAAACATCGTTTGCACTACGTAAGGAACAATGCATTATCCGTTCCCTTTTGAAAAAAAAAATTAAGCCCAGCGTTGATCATTTTGTATTTTTGATATCAAAAATTAAAAATTGTATTTTTGATCATTTTTTGAATATCCAGGCAACCATCGGTTGCTTTGATTTATGTCGGTCGCAAATACACAACAATATTGATTATTTGTAACACTGTCGTATTACAAATAACTGATCTCATAATGAGCCGAGAAAAATTCCTTTTTCTTTTCTGCAAAATTGTTCACTCCCTTCTCAACTAGAACTTTTTTTTCTTCTCTATTTTCGGTGGGAATTTGCTCGTAAAAGATCGCAGTATATCGTTCGTTACGCACAATACGATAAGGAATTGTTCGGTTTGATAATGTTGTGCAAACATTGCGCAATTCGATAATGCCCATGCAAATAGCGCACTGATAATATTCGTTAAAAATTATCGATAAAATACTTTACGATTCATGAATGCATACAATTAAACGTACAGCAATTCATTACTACGATTATATACCCCAAATAAATGTTATCGTAATGCAAATACAGTCATCAACACGTGTTAGAATCAACTCGCAAAACGGGATGAGCACCATTCTTACAACCAAAAATACTTATTCCCTCTGGTCGATACAAAAAAAAAGACCACTGATGTTCATACTGATAACCCAATTCAGCTGCAAATAAAATTAAATTTGCTTTATCCATAATAAAACATCGTTTGCACTACGTAAGGAACAATGCATTATCCGTTCCCTTTTGAAAAAAAAAATTAAGCCCAGCGTTAATAAGTACAAGTACAATATATCTTCACTCATCGTCAATGCACTCACCATTGTAAAGTAATCTACAAGTACAGTTTATCTTCGCTACTGGTCAACGTACTCATTGTCGTAAAGTAATATCTGCTACAGAGGATGCCTCATATATTGCTGAAATAAAAAATTGTGCTTTGATGAAAGATGAAACCAATACTCGCATTTAGCATTTGCGATAATATTTATGAATAGGTTTCGATCACAGCTCAATTGAGCACTATATCTCAACATTAAGCTACACATCGCGGCACTCCCGTTGCTGCACATATCGACCATTCGCATGTGTGTGAAACAAGTACTCTTCATAGGCACAAAACACTGCGTGCATAGTGATGAGCGCTAACGATTTGAACGAACGCCGACTTGGATCGAACGAAACACAAAATGCGCATATAAGTCAAAACACTGCGTCATATTGTGCAAATCTATGTTGGCGTTTCTATCAAACTCGATCGGTCTCCTCATTCAAACAAATCAATCATTATTATCAAATACGTCAATGAACAAAAAACTGAGCCATAAAACGCTCACT
Source organism: Toxocara canis (assembly GCA_000803305.1). Taxonomy (NCBI): domain Eukaryota; kingdom Metazoa; phylum Nematoda; class Chromadorea; order Rhabditida; family Toxocaridae; genus Toxocara; species Toxocara canis. The sequence goes on along the minus strand of JPKZ01002818.1, from coordinate 16,151 downwards.
TAGACTGATCATAATTTTTACTGTTGATGACAGTAAGCTTCGTGAAAAATAAATTAAGAGTAGAAATACAAATCTTCTTTTGAAGAAGAACACAAGACGATCCATAGAAAGAAATATCCACCAAAACAAGTTGATTATGTATAATGAGACTCACACAAAAAAGTACCATTTGAAAACGATTTAGACTGCATAACGCATTGAGTTTCTTAACTATTTTGAGGAATGCGTTAGATCTTCATGAGACGGCGCGATAGGGGGTGGGGGGGGGGGCATAATACATACACAATATGGGCAGATAATCAAACAATACGGAATAACATATTAAGGAGGCGTAGAATGCAACTGGGCTAAAACTGTAGAACTAAATCAGCGACACTACGTATAATCTGTACCATTATGTCATGTGGTCGGGCTCATTCACAAGGCCACCACCTTTGGAGGTAGGCCGACAATTCTTCAGATCAACCTTTTTTACTAATTCTATGGATAGATGAAAAGCTGATTTCTAGCACATTGATCGGAAGGATCACCCTCCGCCTTGTTTGTACCTCCTGAAAGGATGGCTTTACTCATCCATTTGTTATGCACAACGTAAGGTACAACCCGACTCGACTGTTTGACCAGATAAGCATAGGATAAAAAACGACTACGTAAAGTTATTTTATGCTTTGTGCTAGTGCTAACAGGCTGCTGAGAGCAAGAAGTGTTGGCATTACTGCTTTTAGATGAACCATAGCAATGTGTACAGTAACTGCCTGCAACGTTATCCACTGAACATGACTGCTTTTGCAAATTGTTAGATTTTTGCTGCAATCAGTCATATGCGACGCCCGAGTCAAATTTCTTTAGAAACCTATTTGCATATTTAATCAAAATTGATTCGAACGTAATATAGCGGTCAAATACTGAGCGAAAAACGGCGACCTCTCGCAAACACTTCAAGTTGAAATACAAATGAGATACTTACGGAGTCTGACTCCGGAGTCGTCCATCACCGATTGTAATAAATGAATAGATAAACATACCTCATCCGTGACTAGACTTCGAAGAGCGTTCTCCATAACCGATATTGGGTCATCGGCAGCCATCGCACTTGCAATGAGTAGGACGAGTTGACAGGCTGTTGCACTCGACGTATGTGATCTCTGAAAGGTACATTTCTGTTATCGATCCGCTTTCTGAGTGATCGTCTGCAAATCGTTTACAACGCGCCGTTTTCGTATCGTTTTTGTTCAAATGCTTTCTCGTATGATCTGCATTTGTCTTTTAAAAAAAAAAATTTTTGATTTTATCTCGTTTAAGCATAAAGATTTGTCTTATATTCTATTCCATTCTATTTTATTCTATTCCATTTCTATTTTATTTTTTCCTATTCTATTCCATATATTCTATTCCATATCTATTCCATATTATTCTATTCCATCTATTCCATATTATTCTATTCCATCTATTCCATATATTCTATTCCATTCTATTTTATTCTATCCTATGGAAAAGCCATATTATTGTTTTTGCAATAGCGCCTGATCATATGCTGATTCGTCATGAACAGCCCAAATGGAAAACGATATTTAAGAAAGTCTCAAGGTCGACATAGCAATAATAATATTACTAACATTAGTAATAGTAATAACTCTTTATTCAACGAACACAAAATGCGAGGTAACATAAAATAAGCGTACAAAAACAGTGCTAAAATACAATGAACCAAGGTACTTGATAGTTAGAGTAATTATGTTGCAAAGATTTAGAAAAGGACCAACAAAGAGAACAAAAGAGCTCCGTCAACAATAACGTATCCAATACCACCTGTTTAGCGTACAAATTTCCATACGCCAATGAGATGATAGTCAAAATTTTTTTAAAACCGGCAAATAAATGCCTATGTTTTCTTGATGGAAATAATTTCAGAGAAGTTGCAAAGTCGAATAAAACGACTCGAAAAACACTAGTGTATCGCATCTAAATCATGCAAATTTGATGTCATTGAAGTTATACAGTGGGCTGGCTATTCGTAAGGTAAATCACCTTGATCACCTTGATTCGTAAGGTAAATAGTTTAGAGTAATTCAAATTTCAGTAGCGAACAAAGATCACATTGCCTCAAAATCAGTAAGGCATTAGTTGACGCATCGTCATTACAAGACATACCAAAAACTATTATCAACAACGCCATAAACCGTAAACGATATTAACGTCGATATGTGATGAGCAATATTTCTTGTGATCCAAAGTTTCTTACCCATTTGAAAGACTTACTCGTCGAGGAAGATCACATAAAGTCAAGTGGGCGATCAACTATAGCGTTATCAGTAAATAGATCACATTTTGTCACTTAACTCAATATTTTGCTACTACAATTTCAGACTAACTTTTTTTCAATCACAATACGCTTAACTCAAACTGAAATAAACCTAAAAATTAAAGTCAACCAATTGATTTTCAACTGGAATTCATTCAATTCAAAATGATGTAAATCTCAATTCAAGCTGAAATTTATGTTTTCTCTAATTTCTCAAATCATCAATGGTCGAAGAAAAAATCGCAAACCATAAACTGAAACTGACGTACGTATTGGCATATAAAAATCGGGGGAAAGGGGAAACGACTTTGGGAATTACAACATCTTTTACAACATCTCTACCGATGAGGCAAACTGGTGAATTTCTATTCTGTTCGGTGAATTTCTATTCTCTCTGGTGAATTTCTATTCTCTCTGGTGAATTTCTATTCTCTCTAGTGAATTTCTATTCTCTCGCTATTTCGGTGTATATTTTATTTCAATATCGGTTTAATCGTTTTTTTTGTTGTTGTTTGAAGTCGATTTCAGTCCGATAAAACATACCACTAGTTGGGTATTATTACAAAAAACCTCTAATATTCCTTTTCAGGATTATCATTAAAACTTTTAACAACTTTTTTTAGTGTTATTTCACCTATCTAAAACTATGACTGTTTGAATTCCTCTCTTAGTGGACACCAAAAAAGGTTTTAAGGAATCGATATCAATTGTTTAATGACTTGAACAGCAACGATCGCATTCACTCTGCTTCGAAAACCTTAAAAATTTAGCGTTCGTATCATATAAAATCACCAGGTCATGATGATGATATTTGGGAGTTTTTATTTCTCTGTCCCCTCACATTCCTTTCCCCACCTTTTCCCCCACCACTGCACCATCCCGATCCCGTCTCCCTCATCAACTCCTGATATAAGTTTTCGCTGATTAGCCTTGACATTACACTCCTCCCATTGCGTATTGCGCTGCTTGCGCCGTTTTTATAATATCGGGTTTTCATGCCGCATAGCACTCCGAATATTTCGTGTCTATCAAATTTTTCGGGCAACTTTAGAGGGTAAGAATGCATTTTATGGCAACATCATGTATGTGTGAGTGATCGTTTTTCGAATTGTTTACTCAGCGTATCTTAAAGCTGCATACCGTTGCGAGGGGAGTAAGCTTTGTGCAAACCCCTTTGGTGGAGTCACGCAGTCTGCTTGGTCGGCGCAGCCCGCATGCTTCAAGACGTTCTTCAACCACGCACGGATGACTCATTGTCGCGATGATTATGCACCCTTGCGTTCACTGAGCTCGCAACGATAAGGAAGACATTGGGGCATTGCGAAACTGGATACACAGTTCAGATGCGACACTTCTGAAGCTCAATGAGGCTCACACAAAAAGGGAATCCGATGTTTGGACCTCAGAAATGTGACATTTCTGGAGCTTGGGTTCCGCGTTTTTATAATATGTTACTTCTCATTTTACCTAGAATGTCTTTTTCGGGTCACCTTGAATACCCTCCACCCCCCTCCTTAGTGTAGCGGAAAAAAACGCTTCCTCTCCCACAATGTGCCTCATTGAACCGAGTTAAAAAACTGAGTTCAACTCATCCATGTGGATAAGAAAAACCGTAAATTTCCACTTTGCGATTAAATGCAGTGATCGTCCATCAATACGACACCGACATAAATACACATACGCACTGTGCAAATACACATACGCACCGTAGAGAGCTTCGAAGCAACTTCAAAACATTGCAAATTCAAGTTTATATTGGGACTGTTTTTCACACGAACATCACGACTCCCGCCAGCAACGGATAATGAAAATGATCCGTTTAGGATATGTTTAAATTGCCGCGATCTCGATCATTCGCAGAGACCAACTTGGACGGTGTGAAAATCGAGAGTAGAATCATGAAACGGTCGATATATTATATGTTCAGATCATTCATAAACAACTTGCATTTACTTCAAACACTGTCCAAATCGTCGTTAATATACAACATGAAAAAATGTACTCCCAATACACTTCGTTGAGGGATACATTGACAACTCTACGGCGAAATGAAAGGTTCGCCGTCCCGTTACTCTGTATAAACGGTTTAGAGGGAAGTAAGCACGTAGCCACTTCAGTGGCCGACACGACACACCATAAGCTTTGAACCCGTAGAAAAGTTTCTTGTGTAAGGCGATATCAAAATCTTTAGCATAATCGACATACACTATGCCAGTTTCCAATCGCTGATTGAATGCAGCGATCCAGCCACTTACGGATAGATCCATTGCGAAAGGGTAGTTCGACATCACAAAAAAACGTATTGTCCCAGGATAATAAGTTTAGAAAACATTAGGTAACGCAGCAGAACATCCTTCATAATAACTTTCATAACTCTGCACAAACATGTCAAGCTTATTGAACAGTAACATTCCACTGATGGCGATGTTTTCAATGAAGGGATGACAATTGCCGTCTCACAAACAAGAGGAATTGAGCAGTAAGAAACTCTCCACTAAAAAATCTTACCTAGAGGGAGTATAATCGTGGATGCTGTTTGTTTTATGAAGAACGACGAAATGGTATCTACAGTTGGAGAAATCATGTTGCAATTTGGTTGAGGCGTTCGCCAAAAATCTGCTGCTATCTTCCTTCTATCATGCTTCGCCGATGTATGTTCTAATGGGCGTCATCTGGCTTAAAAACGTGTGAGAAATCGGCTCAAAAATAGCATTTTGCTGACAACTACACGCCTATCATTATCGATAAGAATACCGATAACGTTTAATTTAGTGTTAGCATTGTTACAAAACGATTATTTTTGTTCTCAGAACAAATAACGGCGTTTCTGTCGACTATTTGGCGAGATTTGCCGATACGATTGCGCATTTCAAGAATGCTTCTTGATCAATCAGTGAATGACGCTCAAGCCACAGGAAATGTTTGTTCGTTGCAAATTTACTCGATATAGTCAATCAATGTTTGACGCTGTTTCCAAGCTTTCTAATAGGACACATAAGTCGACCATTCAGTTCATGAATTATACAAATCTGGCGTCAAGTGTCATTGGTAATTCAGCGTTGCGAAAAATAAGACATTCAATCAACGTTCATTAATAAAGCTTTCACTCGCCTTTATCGAATTACATTTGCGAAAATTGCGACAGGTGAGGTGGTGAATGATGTGTGCGGTGACGCTTTCTAATAGGACACATAAGTCGACCATTCAGTTCATGAATTATACAAATCTGGCGTCAAGTGTCATTGGTAATTCAGCGTTGCGAAAAATAAGACATTCAATCAACGTTCATTAATAAAGCTTTCACTCGCCTTTATCGAATTACATTTGCGAAAATTGCGACAGGTGAGGTGGTGAATGATGTGTGCGGTGACGCTTTCTAATAGGACACATAAGTCGACCATTCAGTTCATGAATTATACAAATCTGGCGTCAAGTGTCATTGGTAATTCAGCGTTGCGAAAAATAAGACATTCAATCAACGTTCATTAATAAAGCTTTCACTCGCCTTTATCGAATTACATTTGCGAAAATTGCGACAGGTGAGGTGGTGAATGATGTGTGCGGTGACGCTTTCTAATAGGACACATAAGTCGACCATTCAGTTCATGAATTATACAAATCTGGCGTCAAGTGTCATTGGTAATTCAGCGTTGCGAAAAATAAGACATTCAATCAACGTTCATTAATAAAGCTTTCACTCGCCTTTATCGAATTACATTTGCGAAAATTGCGACAGGTGAGGTGGTGAATGATGTGTGCGGTGACGCTTTCTAATAGGACACATAAGTCGACCATTCAGTTCATGAATTATACAAATCTGGCGTCAAGTGTCATTGGTAATTCAGCGTTGCGAAAAATAAGACATTCAATCAACGTTCATTAATAAAGCTTTCACTCGCCTTTATCGAATTACATTTGCGAAAATTGCGACAGGTGAGGTGGTGAATGATGTGTGCGGTGACGATCTCAAATCAAACGAAATACTAACACCATAAGTTCGCATTGAACGTTAATACTGCTCATAGTTGAGATATCATTCGGAAGCAAAACGTTTACAGTATTCTCCTCTTGAATTGGATTGTGAAACACGCTTATTAGACTGACTGCCTAAGAACTGGACGTTAAAAGTAGTTCAAATCTCGCAATTTCGGTAGGTGAACGATAGGGCCACCTATGAATAATGACGATAAGATGAAATAAATTCAACCAACACTCAGGTACGGGAACGGCTCTCCCGTCAAACCGAACGTTATTTAAAGGTGCTTTTAATGTTAAAGCCACCACCATTTCTAGCCGAGCCAGCCAGCTTTATTGAGAAAGCAGCTTCAGGCATTAAAATATGTACATACCAACGGATGCGGCCAGTTGATATGTAGACTTCGGCGAGCACTAACTCTAACCGGTTTATATGATGCAGTGCGAAAGCTGCGGAGCTGCGTGATTGAGAACGACTACTTTTTGGGCGTTTGCTCTCCACGCCTTACCTAGATCAGCTGACGTCACTAATTTTTTTTCTTCGACGAACGATAACATTATGAACTTATGCTGTTGCGGCAGCATGAGAAATGGCGTCCCACATCGCACCATAGAGAAGCGCCTTACTCGATACAACTTGATAACTGTAAACAACAAAACAGCACTCGGGTTCAGCTGTCATTCTCCAACGGTCGAGCTCCCGCTGGAGCGCCTGATGATGGGACCTCCGAATATGAACGTGCTTGAAGTCAGCACCATTTTCCGGAGAACGACACGTAAGAAGCACATGAGAACCAGCATACTTGAAAAAAAAACCCTAATGGATTGACGCCTACCACCGCTGAATGTTCACGCGTGAAATAGCGAGGATAGCAACGACGCCTAGGGCTTTGAGAAAGCTTCTCACGGAACGTTCACGGAGAGCCGTACGTCCCTGAACCACCACACGAACGGCCTCGTTTATGCTAAAGAAGACCAGTAAGCACTATCGCCTCTTCTACTCACTCGAATTAAAGGGTTCCGATGCCTGTGAGGCAGTTGCCCCCACACCGCAAACTAGACATGCGATTTACAATACTGCCCAGCATTGTTTCAATCGAAATGGATCCAATTACTCATCCCCGGCAGTGGTGATTTAGCGTAGCATCCGAACATGAAGGCTGTTGAGATCACCTGGCACAAAATTTTGCAGGTTGTATGGATTAGATGTCCGTGGCTAAGCGAAGACGCTTTGGCGGTCGGATGCCGCCTTAAGGGTATATGTGATATGATGAGTCCATTACGAACAGAGGACAGGCGACAAACCGTGACGCGTAACATCATTCGCATATACACATTCCCTCATTAGTAACTAAAATTACTCAAGAAGCTAAAAAAACTGCTTCCCCTCCCCCTTCCTTTCGAACAATCTTTGCCACTCAGACGGTTCGACATTCACTCCAAGCGGTATTTTTCGTGGAAATAATTGCGCCGCAATACGGCATTAATTTTTTCGTGCCGAACGTTGTAAAACGTACCGAACACACTGCAAAAGAAAAAGCAAAAAAAGCATTTGTGGTTTGCGTTTTTTCGTTTTTTTTCTTCCGAACAAACCAATTTTTTTCTCGATCTTTTCGATCAGAACTCGATCTCACGCAATTTTCGATGAGACCATGTAACCGTCCAGTGAACCTTCGTAATTTTACACAAAACAGTTACTGGTTACTTCTGGTTCGCTATTTTTTTGTGCTGCGGTCAGGACTTTTCCAAGGTTAAAGACCCCTTTTTTGGCCGAATATACTCCTGCCATATAACACAATTCACATTTAAGACGAGAAAAAGATGCATAAGCAAAAATCTAAACTGGTTCCTCGAGATACTCCAACCAGGCATTCTATTCGTTCTGACGTTGCTCACCGTCATGAATTGCTCCACTAATCTTTTTGCCTATTGGGTACAAAAACGTCCCAAATCTCTGAACCAACATTTTTTTTTGAAGAAAAAAATGCTAAAATTGCTGTTCGCTTAGTTTGGGCCATTAGTAAAACTTTGACCTTTGTTCTCTAATCGTAAACTTTAATCTTGAGCTGAACCAACCTGCTACGTTCCCCGCTAGAGCTATAATATGTGTTTCCGTTTTGGAATTTTTAGCAGCATTTAATGACGCTCTACGTTCGCTAAACAAACAATACCAGCGCTAAACACTTTGTGTTCATTTATGAGACTATATTTCTTTTTCTCACGATCACTCTAATAAAAAATTTAAGGCAAACATCGCTTATCATTATCAGCCAACAAAAAACTCCATAATTAGTCGAATATATGGATCTCATTCGCAACGTTAGTGAAACAAAATGAGCTTATCAATGCGGCGGCTTCAATAAATTCTAAACATTTTTAGCTTGGAAAAAAAGATCGCAAAAAAACAACTTCTATTTGTTTTAAAAAGCTAGACGGAAAGGAATGATGGAAATGATCAAGAAATGCCTCGTATCGCTCAAATGCCTCATCATCTAAGCAAATCACTGTCGATTCTCTCAACAGTGCGCAAAATAGAAACATGAAGTGAAAATTCCAAAATGATAAAACAAAAAATTAAAACTTTCCAATTTTGTAACAGATCAAAAGACTGTAAAAATGTTTGCCATAAAAATACAAACAAATGGAAACAACGTATAAAAAAAGAAAAGAAAAACTCAACAACAATTAATAATGAAACGAACAACAACGAGTTGACGAGAGTAACAATTTCACAATAACTTCAATAGATGTTTCTTCGGTTCGATTAATTCTTTCACCCAATCGATATCCACAACAGTGATATCCCTAAACAAAATGTCGTATAACTCTTAATTGCTTCCATTCGCACCACTGAACAATTCCCATAATAATTGATTGAAAACAGAAAATTATACGAAATTTGTGATCGACCAAAAAAAGGAAACACGATCAAAGTATTTCCCAAACAGTTCATAACAACGATTTGAAAGTAGATGTCTTTCAGTGATGTTAAGCTAGCAATCGCGAACTGCTCTAATAACATTACAACACGTGTGTCTGTTTAACTTTCGTAGATCACATTCGACAGCATTTTCACATACATATCTTACAGTTCAAATGCACTTCCAAATAATCTTACGTCTGGAATCGTCTGTCGTCTATCGCAAACGGCTATCTACGCAACTGAGAGCATTGCATTGATGCTATATCTTGACGTGCTACCAAACGGTACCCCTATATGTACTGTTGTGTCCTCTAAATGCATTTAAAAATAAAAATTTGAGTCGTTTTATTTTTTCAACTTCTGACCAACTATACAGCTAGCATTTACTTGCCCAACTGAAAATACCCTTCTTTCCTCCAACAACACTTCTAATCATCCATCATCTAAATATTTACTTACCTCTTATAAAACTCAATACTGAATCAGTGGAAACAAAATAAACATTACACTACAACGACTCAATAATATACACGTCTAGGCAAAGCGCCAATAAACAACCATGAATGTCGGTGTTGGAAAAAAAATCGACAAAGGTGTCAAAAGAATGTGTTACAATGTGAGCAGAGACCGGAAATCTACTGATGAAGGTGTGGTGTAATGTTGTGCACAGCACAATTTTCTCATAATCTCTAAAAAGGAAACAACGCTCCGCTAATCGTTTAACTCTCTTTATACTTACAAATTTGCTCGGGAATTCCAACAGAAGGATGAATTCATATTTAAAATAGCACTATTTATTTGATTTAAATTAAGGATGTTAAACAGTTTGCCACATACAATTGCGCAGGAGCTTTATCCATGTTGAGGAATCTGCTATGTTGAACATTTTTTTTACCTATCTATGTTTTTATCTATCTATTGAACATGTTTTTATCTTTTTATGTACTTTATCCATGTTGAACAAATTTCAAACAACAATCACGCACAACTGTAACCTTTTCTCTATGCTTAATATTTATTTTTTAAGCTGTCGTTTCAACTTCCTTCTGCACGCGAAACGAAGTGCGAAAAATCACTGTACAGAACTACAGAAAGTAACTGCGGGAATTACGCATGGCCAATAAGACTCAATGAGAAGCACTCAAAAAGCTCACCCAATCCTTCAAAAAAAAAACAGCTCTTTTGCGTCTGGCAAATACATTTAGATTTTGCTTTCACTAACGCCACATTACTCTATCATATCGAATTAAGTCCGCGCCAACCGTACAATAATTATGATCAACAACTTCGGAAACCCGGGAAATTTTTGCTTTTATGGTCAAATTGCTGTAGTGATGCGATATGCAAGCTCCCCATACATATACCATACTACCTCGATTAAAGCTTCTCCTCGAATGAATCATCCCTAAGCAACGCAAAAAAACAGTCCCCTGGATATGGTACCCATCTCTCCTCTCTCTCCGAAAAGTTTAAAAGTTTACAATGTCAGGATATTTTTTGAATTTGAGATAACAAGATAGGCCCTTTACGCCGACACGATTATGTTGGATGTGACCATGATGAATAGTTCTCAAGCTTACTATTTTCTGAAACGGTCACCAAAGATAATTACTACGCCGACGGTTAAATATGGTAGTGTTGCAAAAGAACCTTGCGTATAGCTGGTTCGTTCGAACGAGCTCAGAAAATATGAAAGCTGTTGGTCGAGAGCGAGCAAGACATGATGATGGATGAATCTTTATAAGCAATGATGAGGTATTGATCAGATGATAGCCGTCCGATGACTTGTCGTACTCACATGCATTCATAAACAAACCTGCACACATCGCTTTCCTGCAATATTCACACGGACTCACCCACACACCTAGAGAGTGCACTACATTTCATATTGCTCTTGTGAACCAAAAAACGACACAACGGGAAAAAGCGCCTTAAAATGTTGCCAATAATATTTCCGATATATATTTTAGAATCTGTCAGTGGAAAGAATATGAGTAAAGGGCACCAGAATCGAAGAAAAAATTTAGTCAAAACCACCCCTCCAATGTATATTGATAGATTATTAACTTATTAAACACATAATATGCACACAAAATGGTGAATAGAACATTCCCGAACCGAACTGGTTTCAGCTTTAAAAGGAAATCGACTTGAACAGGATATTCGAATATCATTACGACTCAGAACACAAAACGTTAGATAAATTAGAAAAAAAAATTATCCACACTAAGAAGCAGTCAGTGTTTCAGAGCCCTCACAGCCAACATTGAAAAGAGTTCAACCATATAATCAGTGACAGAGCTGAAAAAAAAGAGACGGAGACGACAAAAACGTATTCTGTTCAATATTATGACCATGGGAACGTCATATTGAAGAATTTGCATCAACAGAACATTTATATTTTTATCATTAAAATTTGCGCCATTAGTCTCCTAGAGAATTGGAAATTTGACGCTTTTCCCGTTAGCAAGGGATAAAACGTTTCAATTGGTCATATGAAGTGCCTGTAATAATTTGAAGTAAATTAAAAACAGAATGCCAAAACAACAGAACGGTTAAAAAACAACAGTCATGAATTTGGAAAAAAATACGTGAAGGGGGAGCTATACTTACCGCAATTTGGTCAAATCAGTACCGCACGATTGTAGGTTCATTGTATTTTTCAAGCATATTTCACGAAGTTGCCTTCGGATTTTGAAGACGGTGCCGAGTACACGCTCTTGCATGGAGTTCGCTGCACACCATTCCTGCAACAAGTTCGTCTTCGGCGGCTTTCGCCTGCTTAAGTGTCACTCCCCAACAATCCATACCCATACATTATTTCAAGGCATGGGTTTTGCTGAATGGGGACCCGGAAGGGGTATGTGCATTCTTTAAGCTGCTGTGTCCTCTCTCCTATCTCCCACCACGTTTACATAGGATTTGAAGGCTTTCAAGTAATCAATGAAGATGCATTTTCAAGTAGCGCTCCTTTACATGAAAGATTCCGATGAAGACGAATAAGCCCCCGATTCGCCTGTTTGAATATACCATTAAAATTCGAAACCAGGGTTCGCATTAGGGCCCCTCTCAATTCACTTGGGGTTTTTAAGGAGCGATCCATGACAAGCGGCCAGCACGCGCCGGAAGAAACCGAAAACTTCGTGAAATTTATAAGCAAAATCGACTGTAAAAGTAAAACTTTTTTGATGCATTCAGCAGCACGTGCAGATCACCTAATGCAGATATTGACGAGCCACTTTCGCAGCTTCGAGTGCTTAGGCTCAGACAGCACTCAAATTTACGACATAGAAACACTGACTCGAGGGTCTGTTCGCAAAGAATCGGCGATTGCGAATCATAAAAATACCTAAAAATTGGCTAAAAACTGAAGGCTGAATGTCCTAACGTGTCCAAGAATTTAGCCGCCGCTCCCACCCTCCCCCCTAGTGAGAGGAAATTTGAAATCCCAGTCAAAGAAGGTCAACAAATGGAAAGAAATGCTTATAGTGGTCCGCACACGAGCAGTACCGCTGCCGATAAATTACAGTTCCGCATATTACTATTAATCATTTTTTCCGACTCTGCAACTCAAGAAAAATGATCGCCAAATCCCTCCCTTCCCTTTCCGCACCCTCTCCCACCTGGTTTATGTTTCGATATCATTCGATTTGATCTACACGACAGCTCAGTAACACGTCTTCTCACTCTATGACTGTGAATGAATCAAACTTCATTGATGGTTCATTCCCTGTTTCACATGTACAAAAAAGCTGTGCAGCTGTACAAGTAGATCTACGGATGGTATAGGCCATACCTGGACACCTGCAGATGACACAGATCGCACAAGGTAGTAACCTAGAAAGTGCACAACGACAATTGGTTATTAGCAATTAAAGCATGAAAAAAGAACAAAACACTTACTTTAACTTTCTTTTCTTTGCGCGCCGCCCGATATCCTTTGTAGACGTTAAGCATCGTGCAATGGTCGCCCTCTGGTGCCTCAAATAAGCGTTTCCCTTCGGTGCAGCACTCGCGATTATGAGTCGTCGTTATGAAAACCGAATCGGTCGACATAAACGCAACTATGGTCAGTGCCTCTTCCAGACAACCATTTTGCGATGCGGCCAAAAGAACCCTTAAATTTACAACACTTCAAAACAAACAGGTAACACCTCGATTACGTCTGAATAACATTACATGAAAAACGTAAAGCGCCCTTTGTATGCATACTACATTTAAAATGTTGAACACATGCGATGCTAGCTAAAAATTGCTGAAAGCAAGTTAAACGTCGATGAATGCCGCGGGTATTTCTGAACAATTAGCGTGCCAAGCGGTTTCGCACTAAGTGTAAGTGGACGCAGTGTGAAGCACTTGTTCGCTGATGCGTTGCGCACCTCTTACAATCAAGCTACGATCTTCTAAGCATTAAGAAACATTCTACAAACCAGCGGGCTTTCCACTTCCAGTTAAATAAGAACGTTATATGGAGCCAACTGTAGCAAAGCGACAAGAATGAGTAATGGCTACGACGATGGCGTATACAGATCGAAGTCTTATGGTAGAAGCAGTTCCACGGAATCTGTGAAGAAACGATGCAGAGAATTGTTAAAACGCAAAGATATTATAGAGCACAAAAATGCACTGTTGAAATTTAGACGATATGCACATTCTTGCCACGTACTCCGCCTAATATGTCCACTACGTGTGGTGCTAGGAATTGAGGGGTATCAAAAGTACCTGGCGAGTGGAGGATCGACAGGGAATGCCGCAAGGCGTGTGCCCATATCGGTAAGGTGTACACGATCCTTTTTGTCCGGTGGCTGCACGGCGTCAAGCAGTTGCAACAGTAACTGCGCTGCGTTAAGTGCCTCTTCGGGAGGGGGCGAAATTAGTGACAAAGAACGAACACGTGTCAACCCAATACGAAATAGCTCCAGCAAAACCTTAACGTGTCAAAGCAGTGGCTATTGCTCGCTACGTGCTCAGCTTCATTTATTTTGCAAGTCACCGGATTTAAATACGTCTTTCATTTGAATTTCGTTGTACCATCATTCTATGAAACTTTACTGGTGTTGCGCCACGTATACTTGGTGAAGCATCAAAAAGGGACCAAATCCTCCTCCTCCCAAGTGCTAGCACAACTTATAGGCCGTCATGCAGAACCCGCACTTTCTTTCAGTTTTGCATGATCGCATGCAAATCATCAAATTTCAGGGGCCGCCATCCATACATCCCGGTTAAAAAACCTGTCAATTCAGAGACAGTTATTTTTATCTCGGTAAAATACCATGTAGGTCCAAGAACGGCTCCAGACAAGTTAGCGTCGAAATGGTCATATTCATTCGCGATAAAACTTCAAGAAAAACAACGAAATAAGCAACGTACAGTGCAAAGATTAGTACGTAGCACCTCAGGCACCGCTGTTGGGCGCATTTCAGCAAAATGTTTCTCAGGATACAGTCGAAAACACTTGCCAGGAGCCTCACGGCCTGCGCGACCAGCTCTCTGGGTTGCCGACGCTTTTGACTCGTCCTCGACCCTCAACACATCTATACGCCGATCCGCCAGAAAAGTTCTGCAAACGTCAAATACGTGGGTATTTTAAGTGGAAGCAACACATGGTGATGCAGTAGCTTAACGAAATAACTGCTTTCCCCACTTCCCAATACAGTAACTGCGTTTAGATATTTACAGTGAAACTTACGGTAACTCAAGTAAGGACAAGCACTAGCATGTACAGAGGCCTGTATAAACCACTATTACTTCGTGTATACACGATAACATAAATCCCGCCTGGAAACAATTTCAAACTCCAACTTCTATTCCTATATGGGGTCATAAATGGCAATTCAGGAGCAAACATGTGTTCAACACAAGCGTACTTTATCAAGAGCAACTCGACCGTGTTGAAAACGTTTTTAGCCATTAAACAATGCTTAATTTTCAATTCTACAACCATAATACGCAAAGATTATTCAAATGTACCAGCAAAAACTAATATTTAGTGTCCCGCGCAACTCATAAAAACGAAAAATTCTATTTAAAAAAACGGCCGCACTTGATTTTAATTTTTCCAGTGTCAATGACGATACGTATACCCGGTATAGTGACTGAGGTTTCTGCGATGTTCGTCGCAAATATCACTTTTCGCGTATTCTGTAATCAAAAAAAAGTATTATCAATAATGCAAATTTAATATACCGTTTAATTGACTGCTTTCAACTAAAATTCGAAGTTCACCGCAAGCGATTTCAATAAGCACAAATGCGTTTGTGGTGTCACCGAAACTAGGAAAGGTAAAGGCGGCTGAATGAGTTAGCATGGCATGGAATGCCGCAGCTGTGTAACCCGCATTTATAAAAATATCTTGTACTGCTTTTTTCACATGCAGCAAAAAAAGCTGAAATTCGAAAGATAAAAGGATGGATTTAATTACTGTAGATATGTTACCGCGCCATGAGTCATTATTCAAATATGAAGAACGCAAATACACAATTTAGAATTTCACCAATCGGCCACAATATTTCCAGTGAAGTACTCTAAAATAAAAATGTCCTCTGCTCACATGACAAATGTATGTGATTTGAGAGCATTCCTAAACAAAATCGTGTAACAAAGTCAATCAATAACTTAATCACAAGTATTTATCCACCTTACAAATATATATAAACGATAAGAAGCCATGATAGATGGTAAAGAACAAAATTAAATATACTGCATGCATAAACAAAACTATATCTAGTATGATTGAGTATAGTACGACTTGCACGATTAGGTAAAGCGCAACCAAAGTGTAACAAGTGGGATTAGGTGAAGTAAAGTTGGTAAGATTATGTAAAATACAACTCCTAGAACTACACTAGGACTACGAAAGTAAAATTAGTAAAGTTATGAAAAAAAAGTACATGCCAACGGATGATTACGAAGAGTGGGCAGTAGCTTAACTCAACCAAACAATAAATTAAC
>JPKZ01002815.1:56578-71442 GCA_000803305.1 Toxocara canis | reverse complement strand
TAACGCACCGCAAGTTAAAAACGTGGAACCTCATCCAAAAATGCTCTTCAATATTAGTGCATGTTTCGAACAGAGCGGCACAAGCAAACTTTATTGCGCTCACTATCAACGAAATTTACTGACTCTCGTGGAATATCAATATCAGTGACCAAAAATACGATGGTCATGGATTTGATCTGCTTACTGCTTACAGTTCACATTCCTAGCACTGATTATATTTTGCATATACATAATTGTTTTCGAATTTCCTTAGGATCCAGTTGTATTAGCAGTTAATTCAAGCAATTGCTTTATTTCCACTTTACTTTCCAGCATCCGACAAGTAAGCTGGGGCCATCGTTCGTTCCTAGTTTTCTTGTTCCACTGCATCCCACTTTGTCCTTATGTGTGGGCGGATGATACCTGAGTTTGCTCGAATGCTATAACTGATTAATTATTGCAATACGCGTGTGCTTTTCCACAAACCACTGCCATTACCTCGTCATATTTCAGATACAATCACGCCATTCATGAGCACACTAGTGTTTTTGTCATTATAAATACGATCGTACTGCTTCGAGCTGCTACGATATTTTTGCGCATTCTTTTCGTTTTTCTTGGTGTCTAGCGGCACTCTCAGATATGTAGCAATTTTTTAATGCCTCATACGTTTGCTGTCGAGCTTCGTGCCTACTTGCAGTAGCCTAATTCGGCTTAATTCTATGCATTTTCCTCTATTTCCTTTGAATATTTGCGTTGATTTTCAATTTTTGGCGCAAGAACCAATTCAATTTAAGTAAAGCCTTCTAAACTGGTTCAATAATCTCTCTGAAACGACGATTTATTTGTTCGGACGCCATGGATTACATAATAGGGTCACGGAAGTTCCTCTACTTCAATCATGGGAATGATTTATTGCTCTTTTAACGAAGAAATGATAACAGTGACAACTTCACTGTGTGATATGAACTCAAAAAGAAAAACGACAGGAAAACATAAACTGACATGGCCTGCTCGCGAGATTAGCCCGTCAATATATGCAGGCAATGATGGCAGAACATACCATGACCAATAGATACAATAATGTGCAACGTTTACCAATCAATATGCAGAGGACATATTAGGTGAAGGATGGTCGGTATCTATACGTTCGTTGTCTGATCTAAAAATAAAGGGAGACGAAACAAACATACCGCGTCACTGACATATACCCGAACTATCGCACCAGCTATTCAGTTAGCATTCGCCCTATGTAATTCATTATATACAACAATATATACAATAATTATTTTACACAATAATCGTTGACGAGACCTAATGAGCTGATAACACGAGTTATAGCAGTGTGTCATGTAAAAGGAACTTCCTAAAGCAGTATTTTGAAAAGTTTGCGAAAGAATCTAAAGATCGGAGCCATGTGTTGCAGAACATATAATTATTCTTTGCAAACAATCTGCAATAACAACAGTTTGATGAATAGCATATCACGGGAGCCCAAGGGGGTCACATAATGCAAGGCTGTCATTTGTCTACTGCTTCAATAATACATACATTACATCCGATGAATCATTCACTCCCAATGGCTTGCGACAAAACTGAGCAATCTATAAGACTCGAGCGGCCCATAAAGACTCAACTAGTGAAAGCATTTACGCATGACATGCAATACTTACAAATCTTAACACAAATGCGTAAAACCCGAACGTTTCCAGTTACTCGCTCTAGCAATCCACCAGTATATCATAAGACAACGCTAGTTCATCGACGTTTTCGATCTTGCCGGCGTTCACTGGCTCATCTTGTGATGTATTTCTCAAGTCATACGACGTCAACTGACCGTTTTCTTCGGTAATGCCGCGAACACCATACAGATCCATGATGATTCGCAATAAGATCTTTAGCGCTAGCCTCGATGAGTGATGACAGCCGTTCTATTCGCGTTTTCGTAGTTTTTGTGCCGATTGCAAGTCTGAACCTCTCGACAGCAAACTTTAGCCTGATGATGCAATTCGACATCCGACTAATGCGATCATCACGTTTGCACAATCCACCCTCCAAACGGCCAACACTTGCAACAGCATTGGGAGTCTTCTTCAAGAACTGCAACGTTGCCTCACTGAGCTCGAGCACTTCCATCGCCTGAAAGAAATTGTAGATTGTGAATTATGAACCAAGCTTGCGCACACCACTACTTAGATGTCCCAGTATTGAAAAAGGGCGGCCAAAGCATTCTGACAACGAAAGTTCGTTAGCAGCAGTAGTACTGTTAAATGCTTCAGTACCCCACTAAACGATTCGAAATGGTATAAGACCAAGCACAAACCATGAGAGATGAAATTTATGCCTAGCGAGACTCTATGGAGATCGATCAGGTCAGAGGGACCCGAGGGAAAGGTGTGGAGCAAATCGTCACAAAAACAAGATCCTCGTAGTACAAAAAAACAGTTTCAGTGGGAATGAGTCCACATAAATGTTGCTGAACTGCTTCTGTGGTGCATTGGTAGAAGCCACTATGAATGCCAAAACACCAAGTCAATACCGCACATCGTGACTGGCTGAAATGTCAACCAAAAATCAAATGCGCGAGAAAGACTGATGCGAATACGTGAAATGTCAAATCAAACAGTGCTTAAGCACTGTTTCTAGCAAACAAAGCCTTTTATGCACCGCGATGTAGATGTCGGCGAAGGCACCGAAGCCAGATGATATTTTATTTAGCTGTCTGCGTAGTTTGGCAGCAGAACAGGGCATACGTTGCTCCCGGTATTCCCAGCTATCTTCATAGATCGCTTGCAGGATTTCATCTGTTGCACTTCCGTGAACGTCAAACAGCAGTACCCTTTCCTGAAATAATGGGTTAATGAATCTGTCAGTGATTAGCTGGACGAGAAGTTTAAAAGACCACAGTTCCTGAAAAGCACGAAATTCATATCACAGTGTTAAAATAGATTAGATAACTGCAGATTAGTTAGATGCAGTCCCCCCCCCCCCCTCTCCTGCCCTCTATGGGGAGTAAAATCTTGCTCGAATAAAAAGCGTGAAGAAACCCAACATTAGATAAATTACCTGAAATCATGTTACCATGATAAATCCAAACCACATGAAGGCATCTGGTAAAAGGTAGTCGGCTCAATCGTTCGACAGGAATGGCGGGGTACGAAATTCCCAAACAAAGTTATATCACGCTTTACGAGGATCACAACCAGTGAGGTGGAAGGCGCAAAGATGTAAAACGTCATATGTTTCCGATGAATTCATCATAATGCATGAAGTAAATTTGTAAGAAAGTTCGAGTGGTCCGCTAGGAATTCATCTGCACATAGCTTCGCTTAAACCGCAGGTTGATGATTTGTTGAAACTCAAATACGCCGGGTTTGTCGGTAACATCAGTTCACCAGTCTACCAGTAATGACCGCTGAGGTAACGCGTTTACTTCTTCAGCAAAAGGAACAATCTGGAAGCATCTGGAACTTATGAGGACAAGCTTACTGAAGCAGAAATCTGGAACTATACCATGAAACCCACCAGGACGATGTTCTCACACTCATAGTGCGAACCGTCGAACCGTTTCCCGCAAGCGTAACAAAATTCGAAACCACAACGACACTGCATATGATTACACCCTTCGGTACGCTCACAGCAACTTCTGCACTGTGGACACCTCCTCAGCATTAAACTTTGTCGGCTGATTGCACGCTCCATTTCTTCGCCTTTAAAATAACAGATATTCTTCGTTAAAAGTCAAAAGGTCAAAGCGAAAATTTATTCAAGCAAAAAAACAATGTTCTCCTAAACTGAGATTACGAGTTAATGAAAAGAGAATAAAATTTTTATGCCAAACTTTCCGTAAGCTCATTATTGCGAGTATCGCGTGAAATGTTTTTACGTTTCTAGAAAAGAAGAACCGTCGTAACTGATATAGATCTAGACAGTCGCTATTCTGCAACCAATATTCAGTGGTTATATTACTACTAGATCTTCCTAGACAAACAACGATTACAAACTATTGCGTAAATCCGGAAACGGCGTAGACAAACGAGCCATAAAATGGCACTAGCCGCCGTATATTCTTAAAACGCTGTTTCCATATATTATGTTAATGAGCATACAACTGTCTAAGGCGGTAGTGGACGCTTGCATTAAAGTTGGATGCAGTATGTATGGACCTACCGTTGGAACGAAGTACGTCGCAGTACAGTTGCGCAATGCGACACGGCATTGGAGCATGGAATGAATTTCTGCATGCGAGACACTTCGCCGCTCCACATTCGCATAGCACAATGGAACGGGATCTGAGCGGGGACGGTCTAGGGCGTATTACACAGCCGCAATCATCGCAGTACATCCAACCCTCTCGCATAACTAGCTTATTCCACAATAACCTTTCATATCGCATACAATCGTCGTACGGAACAAACGTTAGTGCATGATCTGGCTCGAGCATTGCTCCACATCCAACGCTCTAAGATAATCGAAATTTTCATGCAAAGTGAAAACACAGACGTTCACTTCACAGTAGTTACTTTAAAAAAAACGAAATCTGGTCATCAGATAGTGAACGGACCGTCAAAGAAGTGCGATACTCCATTCCATCCAAACGTACTCCTAATTATGTGATCTTGGCGCATCAAAAGCGCATCGCTGGTCTCTAATTTCAGCGCGTATAAGTGTATGAACCGATGTGTGCGCCCAACAGTTTCGACTTATAAACAAAAGAAGCTGCTACGACCAACATGCATAATCTAGGATACCATAACGGTTTGCGAAGTGAAATTTCGAAAGCACTGACAAATTTCTGGATGAACTATGCATATGGCAAATAATTTCGTAAGCTCAGCAGATCATGACAATAGTTGCACGTAATTTCAATTTCACGAATCAAGATTTTGGGCCCACAGTGTGCGAAACGTTGCATAGTGCACAGCGCAACAATACTAGCTGAGAATATGAATTTCGGCGTAACAAACGGAAAATCTTCGGGAATGTAGTGCAAAATTTTCATGAGGATGGGAGCTAATAACAATGTCTGTTCTAACTCTACGAACAAATCGCTTGGCCGTTATCATTTCACAGGACACACCAAAAGCAAAGACTCGTTCTTCAACTGATTAGAAACATAAGTGTTTAGAAACACAGAAATTATTAGAAACATAGAAACAAAAATATAAATAAAAAAACTGGGCAGCCTTTGCAATGACTACGGAAACTGCAAAGCCCCTTCATGACATGGTTTCCAACGCTGTCATCTCACTGCGCGTCACGACAAAGCTGCACACCTTTAAACATTCCCATCTATCGCTCTTTTATGATTTATAGAATTATCGCACGCTAATACGCAGCTTCATTCGATAATGCAACAAAATCTAGGAAATCCAAGTGAGCCTTCAGATAATTCCAAGTGAACATTTACATATGCTTCAGATAATCGCAATGCTGAAGATTGGCGTGTCCCTGGCTTCAGTTATATACCGAAAAAAAAAAGAAAACACAATAGGTCATTCAGCAAAAGTTGCAGAAAAAAAAACCAGCGCATATTTCAGCAATGCAGTGGAAACTATTTAAACGTTCGCGGATGTTTTGAAAATGGAAACGGATCATTTTGGAAATTTCCTCATCCCTACCCCTCCACCGCCTTCAAAGAAAACGCACGCGAAATCTGCAGCTGCTTATTAAAGAGAAAATTCTTCCTGAGTCTATTGAAAACGGAATTTCCGATTCGCAACGTGTGTCAAAAAGTCAAGGGTGCAAAGCGTACTTGAGAAAGTTAAACTAAGCAAGCAACGCGAGTCGAAAATTTTGCGTTCGGTCGAGCAAATCGCGTAGCAAAATTCTACGATTACATGCAGACCATTTTCAAAACAACGTGAGCAATGCCAGCCGGAAATGACTACAGTTAAGCAAACATTCCCATTCGACCGTTGAAATGAAGTAAATGAAGTGTAGAAATTGAAGAGCAAAATTACCAAAGCAGTCCTTGAAGGAGAGCAGACCCTCTCTGTTGACGAAAGCAGCCTCGATCAGCTCATGTTTGTACAGACTGTAATGACCGGCTCTGAACTCGGCATTCTCAACCAACTGAAAGCGACGGTCGTATTACAGACAATACTATCAACAATCTCCAGTTGGGTAACTCACAAAGCAATAACGGAATCATAGCAGAGGTTGCAGCACGTCATGAATTACTCTTTTTGACCTTTGAACCCAATGCGAGATCCATGAAGGAAATGGGTTGATGGCTTTAGATCACTTCCTTGCTTCCCCTCCCCTCTCCCCCTTCCCAATTCCTTTCGTCGGGAAACACTTGTATATTTGACATTCGCACCCCAAGCATTCTCAACGAGGTGGAAGGATATACAGATATCTTTTGCACTACCCTATTACGCCACTCTAATCTAATACTTTTGCTCTACCACTTCAAAACACCTTCCGACCACTCTCCGGATTAATCTCACCTCAAAAGCCCAGAAGAAAAATAATTTTGAAGCACGCTAGCTGCCGTGATGAAGTCACTACATCAAACTGAGCCAAGATCTTTTTGCGAACCAACAAATAATTCTCGTTGAGGTTGACTCGCAGTGCTCTCTGATCTCTCTTCCCAAAACGCTTTCAACGTTGTGGTTCATTTAGGAACGCATACAACTATTTTATGCGGGTGTCCACATAAAATATTGGGACTACTTTATACGAACTAAAAAAAAAAACCTAAAATTACTATCAGTACGCCGTGACCCGTAATAACAGCGAAACAACTCCCATGTATAACAACGAAAAGGTCATCTGTGCCCTTAACTGGTATAAACATATAGCAACTGCTACTTCTTTTCTTTATTTTGGATTTGTGTTTAATGTTGCAAACAAAATGATATCAATGATGTCAATGTCAATGGTGAACGATGGAAGAAGCGAGATGTCTGAGTGAGTTTGACCTATACATTTGTTTGTCGCTCACTTCACACTTTCATTTCTCACCTTCCAACCACATCACATATTTACTGAATGACTGAGTGATTGCCTTAGTTTAAATATGCCCACTGGAATGATGTCAGTGAACATTGACATCATTCCAATGGGCATATTTAAAGTCAGCAAGTGTTGAAAAATAAAATCATTCAGTAAATATTTGATGTGGTTAGAAGGTGAGAAATGAAAGTTTGAAGTCAGCACAACAAACATATGTATCGGTCGCTCACTCAGACTCCCACTCCTTCCATTTTACATCATACCATGCCTCATAACAGCCGACTCGTCCTAACCGCGCCCTATCATAGAACCAACATCTACCACAAAACCCTGCTCTTTAATTGTTGCTCCCGATATATATAACACTCATCGAATATTTTCGATAAGTCGTCCACCAATAATGTGCGCTTTATAGGAATTTTATGTTAAGAGATTTCTATTTAGGTGCGGCTCGCACCACAATTCATACTTTATGTGACCTCTGAGACTGGAAAGCATTACGGAGCAGCCGGGGGCCGAACCCGGGTCTTTCACATATGCGAATGTGCACTCCAGTAGCATTCAAATCCGTGCATAAGTAATGATACTTCATTCTTATCTTTCTCTCAACTGTTCCAACTTTTCTCATATTTTATTCAGCTCCCTTCCCGCACGTTTTCCGCTCACCTTTTATCCCAAATGGTCTTTGAAGAATCCTTACTCTAAGAGATTGCAAAAAATCAAAATATCGCAACAGAATGCTCATCGAATCAAAGCATAATAAATTCACTAATTCAGACCTTCGGTGATGGCGAAATGTCGAACACTTCGCATAGATGTTGTGTCAACAAAAGAACGCAGTTAGACCATCGCATCGCCATTCAGTAAGGAAACAATAAGTGCTCATGTAACAGTTTTCGAAGATACACCTCTTCGTTCACACAGAAAAGGCCATCGATACCTCCCCCGTTGATGACATTCCGCGAAGCCATATTTAACATGTCACGCAATCTGTTGTTCGGCAAAACAATACATATAAGATTTCTAATGCTATGTTCTACTCCATAACAACAACGACAACAATGATTTCAACTCGCTCACCAGTCTCCTAAACCCAACTTCCCAGTTCAAGGTCGCTACTTTGGGAGCATCATCAATCACTGTAACGTCCAGCTCTTCTTCATTATCTGCATCCATCGGTACCTGCAACCAATTACCGATCCGAGTAGCCGGAAATATGCATGTGAATACGGAAATAACCTCGTCATATTGATGAGGGTGCACACCGGTGTGTGCGTAAATAAGCTCACACAATTTTTGGGGCTTGTATGCGCTCCACTTTCGACGAAGAAATTGATATACGAGTTAGCGATAATAGGATGTGCTTTTCTGTCGCCAGCATTTATTTATTTCCATCGAACAAGCTCTCGTTTAGAAATTCGACTATGCCCCCCTGCCCTATGCACCGCACATTCATCGACATCATTCCAGTGCGCATATTTAAACTAAGGCAATCACTCAGCAAGTGTTGAACAATCCAATCATTCAGTAAATATTTGATAAGAAATCGATAATACGCATTCAGTAGTTCCACAAAAAGGTAAGCAACGACACGAACACCACAATGGGAAACGTTGCCAACAAGAATGGTGGAATCCACTTAACCCTTGGAAAGGGCATCTACACTTACTGCGTCGGAAAAACCAAAATCTAAAAATCATAAACGTCAAATATCATCTGTCACTTCCTAGAATTGGCGACAAAATTTTAGCTAGAACGCATTAAACATTCTCGATTTCATATTAAACATTTAATTAGCCCGAATACAACTTCGAACCTGAACCCATTATCGGCTCACTACGATCACATGATACTGCACACCCTTACCAACCTGCATGACTTTAGCAATTAGCCTATTAAATTCGATTTGTAACAATGAAATAAACCAACACCCACCACCGACTACCAGCATCTATGTTAAACAGGACAACCATCGTATGAGCAATTCTTATGTCAAAAACTTCAGAATACGAAACGCTCATCTCCTTCCCCACCAACCACCCCACAACCGCGCCCTAAATCCCACCAGCCACAGGTGACGCATGCGTACCCGCCATCCGTTTGAATCTTCACCTCTTCCACAACCAAATCATCCCGCTCAAAAAAATATATATACATCTTCATCTACCATGGAGAAACCTAAAAAAGGGGCCCGAGACTTCGAAGTGTGTTGTTCAGATATCCAAAGCAACACAACGTAAAGCCATTCCCTCGCCTATTACTTCTCTGTGCAAAGCATTTGACCAAACTGCCTCTGAATGGTCAAGTGACCATCGCGGTTCTTGAGCCAGTCAAAACAACATTTTAATTACTATTTCGCGCTTATAAATAAGCCGAGTTCCGGTTGGATGTGGGTAGTGGCGGATCTTCGGTTAAACGTGTGCAGCCGTGTATCACCCGCCTTCCGCGAACCGTAATAAGCAGTACAATGGAATTCTTGTCCTTGTACATAGCTCCCTCTGACGAGCCACCCCTCCCTAAACATAGCGAGACTAGTACCTGGTGCCATCCACGATTCCGATCACTTACGCCCCTACCTACATAACTAGACTGCATGTCAATCCAAACGCAACATTTCACCACACGCAAAAGTCCCGAACTCGTTGAACTGCGGTCAAGCCGGAAATGGAGGTTACCTACCGCTCAACCAGCACCACCTATGCGTAAGCAACATCACCGCAATTCATTCAAGTGAAGTACCCATCCTACTCAATCATGATGTATTCTTTCTATGCCGCCCAAATGAATGCTCACTGCATAATTGTCAGCTGTGTGGTTCCGCGCCTGCAGCTTTTAACAATCCCACCGCTTACTTGCTAAATAACTTTGATACTCCAGATATCAATGAGACTAAAACTCAACTATGTGAATGTCGATAACAGGTTAATACTGAAAACCCGAAACTTTACTCACTCAATTATTCGTGAAAGAATTGATGAGGTGGATAAGACATACAAAAAAAGCATAATACATATACACAGAGTAAAGCAAATGCGGTAGATGGATTGCATAATACAACGCTCGAATAAACGGAAACAACGCTAATGATACTGATACATGATCAATGGGGCAATACGAATTTACAGTCGCAGATCAAAAGGGGAAAGGAAATTAGAACGTCCCTCCACGCAGACGAAGCACCAGATGAAGCGTTGATTCTTTCTGAATGTTGTAGTCGGACAACGTGCGACCATCCTCCAGCTGCTTGCCTACAATGAAACTATTATTCTTTACTGAACAACTGAATACTACTGAATTACTGAACAATTACCGAACACCTTTTACTGAACTATTCTACTGAACTGTTTTCACTGAACAAATCGACTTGATAACACACCCATCCAGCTGCCGAACTCATCATAAGCTCCAAAGGTTTTTTCGAAGTTCTCCTTGCCTTTACCGAACGGGCCTCTGCAAGCCTGAGACGGGCCTATATCTCAATGAAGCTGTCAATCTACCGACTTAAACACCCTCCAATTTTTACATCACCGACTTTAATACACTACCAAAGCAGCGTATACTCAGTATCTCATCTGGATTTCTTTTATTTCATGGATATCACCGAGGTAGACAGCTGTGATTTTTCAGAACTCCAGGAGTGACCTCACCTTAAAATACAACCATCAAATGATGATCACTATCAACTTCAACGACTTCTCAGTTGACAGGTTTTATTGAATCGACTCGTGAAGTCCACACATGTTAATGCCTTTAATTTCGATGGTGCGATGTTGTGCACAGAGAAGACAATCGCACAAAACGACAATCTGATCCACATTTCGCAACTAAGGAAAACTGATCGCTTACGTTCAAAAAATATCCTACACCCTACCTTACTCCTGCACGCAGCAATCACCTAAGTATGTTCGCTCTGCCGACTCATGCATGCCATAAAGTGCGAATGATAAGGAAGATGTTACTTGATTACAAAACCAGTCTGAAGACCCGGTTACTCTAATCTTTTTCCGATACGCCTATTTATATCAAAGCCGGCTCCACATGCAACTTCCAAATAATACAGAGATGCAGCTACCCCAAGACTTTCAGGAGGGGGGTGGAGATGGGGAGCAGGTGGGAAGAGGGATGGGAAGGTGGAAGGGAGGGAGAAAGGATGCGCTTTAATATCAGAGTCCCATAATAGGCCATCAAAACAAAGCAGACAAATCCTTTCAGCGTTGTCGTGCTACAGAAAGGGCAAGCGCCATCATATGAGTCAAATTGTGCCAGTCAAAAGACACCTCCCAGTGAGCTACGAATCCGCTGACGAAAATGAGCTACGAAAGACCTTACCGGCGAAAATTAGACGCTGCTGGTCAGGTGGGATACCCTCCTTGTCCTGAATCTTCGCCTTCACGTTTTCGATTGTATCCGACGCCTCGACTTCCAACGTTATCGTCTTGCCGGTGAGTGTCTTGACAAAGATCTGCATGCCACCTCGCAAACGCAGGACTAGGTGGAGTGTAGACTCCTTCTGGATATTATAATCCGAGAGGGTGCGACCGTCTTCGAGCTGTTTGCCTGCAAAGAGATCAGAACTTCAGTACCACCAAAGTAAATATTCAAGGGTACCAAACTTTAACATCCTGCTAGCCATACCACCGCCTTTAAAGTAATAAACGAAAAAGCAGCGAAAACTGACCGAAGTATTTTTCGGCCTAAGAACAGTTATAACCTAATCGTTTGGCTCGAAGTCATTCGAACACAACCATTAAATCTCACGATATCTGGCGCTCACATACCTGCAAAGATGAGCCGTTGCTGATCGGGTGGTATTCCTTCCTTGTCCTGAATCTTCGTTTTGACGTTTTCGATGGTGTCCGACGCCTCGACTTCCAGCGTGATCGTTTTACCGGTGAGTGTCTTCACGAATATCTGCATTCCGCCACGGAGTCGGAGCACTAGATGAAGGGTTGACTCCTTCTGGATATTGTAATCCGAAAGGGTACGACCATCCTCGAGTTGTTTACCTACAAGCAGAAACAAAGATCAATACTATGAAAACAAGCATTTTATGACATAACCCTCCAAATGTTTCCCTTCTCCACTTAGTTTCCCCCCTAACCGTAACAGATGTACAGTAAAGAATACGAGATGAATTTTTTCCGTTGTTTTAAATACAAAGAAGGTACAATGGCATTATTTGTGCCCTTACAATGCTTCATGAAAACCAGGTACCGGCAAAAATAAGACGTTGCTGATCGGGTGGTATTCCTTCTTTGTCTTGAATCTTCGCTTTGACATTTTCGATCGTGTCCGACGCCTCGACTTCCAGCGTGATCGTTTTACCGGTGAGTGTCTTCACGAATATCTGCATACCGCCACGGAGTCGGAGCACTAGATGGAGGGTTGACTCCTTCTGGATGTTGTAATCCGAAAGGGTTCGGCCATCCTCGAGCTGCTTACCTAAAAACAAAATATAACTAAACATAATTAACGCTACGAAATAATTTCAAGATACCATTCAAACGGTTTCAATCGCGCTCTTCTTATGTCAACAAACGTGATAAGTGACAAAGCAGAAACTCCTAGAAAGTTCCATTTTCATGACTGTCCATCTTGCCAAGCCCTTCTGCCAGTCTTCCATTCTTTGCATTCAATCACGGATGCAATTTACCCACTGAGAACGAAGGTTCGATGCCTCCCCTCGTGTTTACAAGACTTACTAACAATGAAACGTTTTCCAATAAAACCAGGAACTATCCTATCTCCAAGCTCTCTATTCCCTCCATCGAAAGCCGACTCTGTCGCTAATAACAATCTAACTTGTTGGCGACTGACAACCTGTAGGAATCCAGTTGAGACCTCTGAAACATGATCTGATACATACCGGCAAAAATGAGTCGTTGCTGGTCGGGTGGTATCCCCTCCTTGTCTTGAATCTTCGCCTTGACATTTTCGATAGTATCGGAGGCTTCGACTTCAAGTGTGATCGTTTTACCAGTGAGGGTCTTCACGAAAATCTGCATACCACCACGAAGACGCAAAACCAAATGAAGAGTGGATTCCTTTTGGATGTTGTAATCCGATAGCGTACGACCATCCTCCAGCTGTTTACCTGAAGCGCGTTAATGCTTCAGATAGTCAGATCTTCCTCACACAACTTTTTTTTTTTTAAAAACATTGAACAACTCTTCTTATTTTTGAACAATTTTATTTGACCAAGTGAAACAACACCGTCGATAAGACGGCTCAGCCATGAAGATTAGAACAGATTTTCTATTTAAAATAGTGGAAGGAACGAACCAGCGAAAATCAGGCGCTGCTGGTCGGGTGGTATTCCTTCCTTGTCCTGAATCTTCGCTTTGACGTTTTCGATGGTGTCCGACGCTTCGACTTCCAGTGTGATCGTTTTGCCAGTTAGGGTCTTGACGAAAATTTGCATCGTTGCGACTGAATAGCACTGCGTTGAACTGCAAGAAAAGAAAACACTTAAGCGTTCCAGAGAAAAAAAAAGGTGAAGCATCGGATGTAACGCCAACCAAACAGTTGTGGGGTGCTATGCAACGCCGCAAAAACGTCGGAACACAACATTCAGCTTGTCCTTTTATATGCCTTAGCAACCTATATTCAAGGTCACTGTTGTTTTGCAGACGCATTTTCGACAAATATCCGTATAAGGACTGTAGTTAAGGCCGCATATAATGTGTCGAGGAGAGGTGGTATAACAAGTTTACGTTGACGTTTGGGCTCCTTGAGCCATAACTATCGCATAGCTAGCTGAAAAAAACAATAGGCTTAGTGTTGGCCATAAAGATTACGAACAACAGTAGAGCTTCTATAAGTGGAAAAAAGGAGGGAGACCCTAACAAGGTACAGCAATGACTGAGCGGTATGATAAGGGCTGATAAAGACTGATAATAACGAAGAAATGGTGGAGGCGAGGTAACAGATCGTACAAGGGGTTAGTTAGGGACACCAGCTCAACGCAACCACTGATCGCTGATTTACGTAAATCTGAGAGGCTGGCCAGCCTCATACATTCACGTTTTTCAGCTAGCTGTGCTAATGATCATGGTTTTCAATGAGCCGAAACGTCAGCATAAACTTACTATACCATTCCTCCTCGGCGCATTATACCCCGTCTCGACTACAATCTACCTCATGCGAATCCTTAGCAACCTACTGGTCACTTCGCATACAGATTACTCGTCCCACGCCCAAAATGGTTTATCGCGGCGCCATCCTACAAGAGAAACAGGCAGCAAGACGAACAACACCGCGAAAACGAACGCATACGACGAGCCAATAACATCACGTGCGCGCACCATAATCAATATGTGACATCCTGCCTAACAACAGTTGTGCGTATGCCTCTCTCTCTGTCTGTCTGTCTGATTGAAATACGATGATAGCTCTGGTCTATTGAAGCTTCCAACGGGTTAAAAGTGCCGTTGCTTCACGCACACTGAATGATTTCCCCGGAACATCCCTTGTGTTCTTATTACTTTATTCTCGCTAAATTACTAACTCGCCTCTTCCTGAGCTGCTGAAGAGTACGATGGAATGTAACTTCAAACGAATCAAAAACAAAATTATAAAACCCCTCGCCTCCTACCCTACGCCCCAAACACGAACACACGTGCTCAGATCGCCTCCACCATCCAACCACTCAACCAGCCAGACACAACCCCGATAAAATGTCCAGTATAAATGAATGGATGTCGCCGAGCTGACGGTTTTATATGGCCAACGAACGTTCGCGAATGTTCGCACTCTCCGCTCTTTGATCTGGACAGCCAAATATTTCGTCATATTGCACAACTGTGTAATCGACTTTGCTGAGCGGGAAAGTAGACGATGACGTGTAAGCGTCGATTTCGGCGATGGATGACGTGTGTGTTGCTGAACAGCACGCTATTAGTCATCCTAACCCCCCTCCCCCCTCC
>JPKZ01002815.1:28321-49587 GCA_000803305.1 Toxocara canis | reverse complement strand
CATATAAATTATTTTTTCGTTTTTTTTTCGTTCGCTTCGCAACATTTTTTTCCGTTGAAAAATTATAATTTCTCACAGTTCATCGGAAAAATATGTATGGCACCACTAGCCGACCGACTAGTATTTGTTGTTACCTTTGCTGTTACGAAAACCATTTTATCGATTTTGGGTTTTCCAACATCACGAATAATATCGACGTTGATGTATTGGCCAGGTTCAATGAACGCGAACACCGGATTGACACGATACACGTTATTGTCTGAGCATTTCACCTCAAATTCGCTTAATTAAATTTTTACCACAAAATTTTAAATTGGATGAATTTGTTTAAATAATTTAATTTTTTCCCACCTTTATTGATTTTTTGGGGGATTTTTTTTTGATGATTTTCAAATGCAAATCTTATCTATAAAAATTCCAACTCAAAAATTTGAATATTACCCAAAAGATATTCGACTGTCCAATTTCCAATTATACAACTATTCACATATCAGATGCATACATTTGCAAGTCGATTGAGGAGTGAGGTGAATGTTTAAAATTCATCCAATAAACGAAGCATCCTCAATTGAATCAAAACAAACAAGGATGATTCATCATCTTGATTTTTCCTTTGAGTCTTGTCCTAAGCTGTTTTTTTTTTTAAATTATGTAAGCTAAAATGGCGAACATTCCTGCTGCCCCGCTAATTCAACGCTTCTTCCAATTGCGAAATTTTTCTACATCGAGCGCAACATTTGTCAAAACACTTTTCAAAGTGGTGATAAATAAAGCTTTAATTAAAATGAAAGATCATGCAGATAAATACCTTAACAGCGCGACGCTCATTGGTTGGGTTTGATAAGACAACCTTTTTTAGACCACCGTTCAGCTTCCAATGAAGCTTCTCTGGCTCTAACACTAGATCGCTTCTTCCTTCTCCTTCTCCTCGTCGTCCTTCTCCTCCTCAATATTTTATAAGACTTGGCTCATCATCCACTACTGTGACCTATGCACAACATCTTCCAAGATCCCATCTTGTTAACAACCATTTTATGCATACTCATTGTTCTATGTAGCAATATACTGGCGACTAGGAAGCTTCAAAGCTCCATTTATTACTTTAAAAAAGTCGACTCCTATTTACTTTTTACTTTCCATACAATCTTCAATTTACTACCTGGACATATCTTCCTTTTCACTTATATCTGTTCTACAGTGCCCATGTGTTCCCAGGTACAGAATAGCGCCTATACCGATGAATAACGAAAAAATCTGATGCCTATACCAGTTATAATTATTATTATTATTGTGACGAAAAAAGAAGACATGTATGGGAGCTTTATCAAAATTGATAAACTTGATTTATCTCCAGTACCATTTTAATCCTCCAAAGGCTTTCGCCAAAGTCGATTGTGACTTGCAAAAGGATTTTTGATGATGAAAACGTTCCTTTTAGAGCTGTTCCTTCGTTCGTAAAGGAAAGGTTGTTTAGTTCGGTATATCTTATCTGATCAGTAACGCTCTCCAGACTTTTTTGGGCAATTATAATGATTGATACTTATTGAGTAGGTCGCAGATCGTAGAAGTGTTATCCATCCTGTATTATCGCTAGAATTGGGTGGGGATGGGGCCGGGGGGGTGGTTTAATGGAAGTTGGTTTTACTTACCCTAATCGTAAGCAGCTTGCTGCGTTGTTTGCTGCAAATTAAATCACCTATAGAAACAGGCTAAAAACTCGATTGTGAAATTATGATAGCAAATTAATGTTTACATCTCGACAGGATAGGCTGGTCAAGAAATTTGAAATCTTCATCGATCTTAACATAAATGAGACTAGAATATTTTCTGTGT
Organism: Toxocara canis; assembly: GCA_000803305.1. Taxonomy (NCBI): domain Eukaryota; kingdom Metazoa; phylum Nematoda; class Chromadorea; order Rhabditida; family Toxocaridae; genus Toxocara; species Toxocara canis. The sequence continues at coordinate 47,754 of JPKZ01002815.1, read as the reverse complement.
ATATTACTGAATGAATAGATTCAAATAGTAAAGTAATAAAAAGTTTTAAACGAAAAAAATTCGTGTGCCAAAAAAATGCTTCCAAAAGTTTTCCTGACATTTTACCACCCCCTGGTCTATCATCCCTCCATGACCGATCTGCTCATCAATGAAATGCCCACAGGTGACTTTGAAAATACCTGTAGTAAGCAAAGTGATTGCCGAAAATAAATTTTTTTGATTTTGCCATTGCACGTTGTTTATGGTCAATGAATGTGATGCCATTAGTTGTATAAGATGAATCCCAAAAAATGAATGTGGGCTCCAGATCGTAATTTTGCAATTTCTGTTGTACGTCCATCTTTTCTTGGCAAACGTCCAGAGAAGAAACGTGAGAAAATGTTGAGAAATTTTGAAAAATATTTTTCAACATGTCAAAAAGTATTTTTTTCGTTCTATTTAAGTTGAAAACACTGTGGAGCGGTCGGTGAGCAGAGAATGCAGTCGAATGCATAACTCGCTTTTTTTTGCAACACCACAGAATTCGATAGTATCGAGAAACCTATATCAGTGATTTAAGAGAAGTACAATGGTATTCCATAAGGTTATCAGTCACCTCTTTTTCTGTAAATTCGGTGGTGCTTTTCATAGCTGCTTGTTGGCCTTGGTCTAGCACCTAAATAGTAATAAACACAGTTTGTAAGCCAAAAAAAGACACTGTGAAATCTTAGTTGAATATTATGAAGTTGACACCACTCTATTCAAAGTAATCTCTGTTCTTTTGTCCGATTCTCGTTTCACAATATTTTCGGCAACAAGCAAGTCCCATGCACAGCTGCCCCCTCGCACAGCAATATACAGATTTGGGTCTCACAATCTTACCGTTCTCTTTCCCTTTCTCTACAAATCAAATCAAATACCCGTTCGAATACACTACAAATATTGTCGGCTCACATTCTGTGCTTCCTCGCTAACGCTTACAGAACCACTTTGCTTCACTGAGTCACTCTCATCTTTTGACTGACTGCTCTTTGATGAAGCCTGCAATTCAAAAGTTTTTGAAAAGTCTCTCCTTTTCCTTTTAAATAATATTAAGCAATGGTTTTTTTTAAAAATTTCGTGTGGGAAACATTGAACGGACGGGGAAGGGAAGGGTAGATTTTCCGTAGAATTTAAACTCTTAAGAGCAAAAAGCGCTTCAGTTGGGATGCTTGACAGCATAACTTTCGATCCCTTCACCATGATAACTGCAAAGAGGAGCGGAAAAACGGAAGAGAGATTCATGAACCCATTAGAGATACGCAAAGTAAGAGCGAGGATCGTTCGAAATCAATAGCATAGGTTTTCGTCATCATTAGACCCACCTGGAATGAGGATATCGCAAAAATATGAGGAGTAAAAGACGCTCCGATTTTGAGAATTTATTCTTTTGAGGTGATTTTGGGAGAAAACTAATGAATGGGAAATTTTTTGGGAAAAATTATCAAAAGATAAGAATATATATTACCTTAAATTGGCGCACTAAAAAATCATTGCTAGTTCTTCTCGATTTGAGGTGATATTCCTTAAATGTTGACGGAGAGGAGGAAATAAGAAATATAACGTATTGTTAATGTTTGCAAAAACCGTTGATGATAGGTGAAACTTTTCCGTGTCCGAAGTCCATTTTGGAAACGTGAGTGCAGAATTGCAAAATAACTATGCAAATATGCAGTATGCAATATGCAATTTTTTCCGGATTGTGCACTTGTGACTTAAATTTTGCATTCGAACTCTGCACGCACGATTTGTAATTGAACTCTCCAGTTAGGAAATTTGCAAGTGATGAGTAGCATTGGAGCATTGGTATTAGAAGATGTGTAACGACCGCATTTAAAAAAAAAATGCAAGGAACACTGATGCATGCTCAGTTCTATGCAACGTTAGGTAGGTTCAGCTGAAGACGATAAAGAATAGAGCTGCTGTTCTCTTATAAGAACATATCGAGGAAAAATTACCCTCATATCTCCGCCTAATATTGTCCTCAAGAAGCACAGAGAATATGGACACAATAGTGAAGCTGTTATAACAGGCTGAACTGAACCGCAGTATTAAGCCAAGCAAGACATACCTTGATGCTAGACGTTGGCTGCTTCGAAATTATTGTTGATTTAGACGAAAGCTCTTTCGACTTTCCATCCTTCCTCTTGTGCTGTGAAAAATTCAGATAAAAACACTTGCACTATTTGCAGCAATAGAGGTGAGTTCAAGTGGAGGGTGACCTAGTTCCATCAAGCATCGGACCGTAGGGTTTATACTGACATTGTCCAGAAAGTAGGTACACCGTATATTCGATTCAGGTGGACGGTGGTCTAGGTCCACCAGGCTGTGAACTCCAAGGTTTATACCGATATTATCCACAAATTGCGCACATCATGGATTGAAGGAAATAGAACATAACGAGTGAAATCATAGTCGATACGGCCAGCGTTTTGCATTACAAGTTACTGCGAATTCTGACAGAGATGAATCGGCCTGGAAGTGTTGTCCTCAGAAGATGACTTTAATCATAAATCCTCGACATTATCTACTTGTAGGATTACTGTTTACCACTCGAGTAACCACCGGCTACAGCATCTCAACAAAATTGTTCGCTTCAAATGGCTAATCTCTTTGTTTCGATGAGTTTCACTGCAGCAAGTGTTGGTATGTATAAGTGTAGCGAACCACACGTGAATGTACTATGAATGCTTTTTTTCTCATTTGAAAACAACCCGTCGGGTTTTTTAAATTTTATTTTAACGGGGAATGGCGAGGGAGGAAAGTTGGTAGCCGTAGAAGGACGAAGTGATAGTTCCTGCGTGTTTTGAACTTTGCGGTGTGGTTTGCTCTACTTCAGTTAAGAATTAGAGAATGAATTCCAATTTAAAATCAAAGCAGAAATGGATAGAAGAAAGGGGAGATGTATCCGTAGGATTTTTGCTTTTTCCCATTCGGCCAATCGCATGAAAGTTTTTGTTCCTATGCTCTCGAAAATAAGAACAAAATTTCCATCCTTTCGCAACAATTACTTTTAGAATTCTAAAATTTTGCTTAGCTTAATTCTTTAAAATATTTCTAATACTTTCGAAAAGAAAAGCTACTGAAAAAAACATCTGGGAAAAGTTTCAAAAAATGAAATCCGAATTGCCTATCAACATCATTTTTAATGATGAACAACTACTAACCAATGAATATCACGATGAAATCGCCAAGGAACAGCAGTTCTGTCTTAACCGTCCGTTTGCTTCATATAAGGCACCGAACAGAAACCAGAAATGCCAAATGATTCATTAAGTACTGTGTAATTAGAAAATCACCATGCACCTCCGAATATTAAAGATAAATTAAGAAAGCTTTCTAAATTATCATTCACCGAGTAAGTGAGTAAGTTTCTCTCATGCAATATTCAAAAAAAATTTAAAAACAATGCAGCCGCATACCGTACGCTTCTTTTGTGGACGACCACCTCCTGCACAACATTCAACAACAATCGAAATGGCGACCATAATGCTTGCACAACAAGCAATCCACAATCCAATATCGATAACCATCACTGCGTATTGTCCCGAATCGTAACCGCATACAACGAGCACAAATTAAAACAATAAACGAATGTTCACATTTATTGTACGAGAATGAGGTTACATTAAATAGAATATGCAAAACCCTACCTACCTTAGTTTTGCGTACCGTTGATGGCACAATAGATGCGTTATTGTTGTGCTTGAGCCAGAAACGCAAGCAGACGCCGATCGGACAGGATCACAGAAATTGGAGAAATTCACGAATCGAGTTGCTTATGTTAACGAAAAGCCAATAGTCGAAATGGCCAGATATCACGGGAGCCGGATGATCCGTACCTTACACGAGTTGAAATTTTGCCCAAGGATAAATTTCAGTTTCGGAAAAAAATAAAATATTCGCAGACGACGTAGTAAAAACTATAAAGATTAGTTGACAGAATGAGTTTTTTGCAAATTTTACTAAAATGAATCAATGTTTGAATGCTGCATAAAGTACAGTAAATATAGACTTTCACCTTTTTCTGAAAAGGTATGTGGTAAACTGAAATATGTAAATTTTTTCGACTTCCAAAGAATTGCTTGCCGCCTTATACTTAGAGCGTTTTTCAGCTCCCTCCTCCCCCATCCAAAAAAAAATCTGGTTCGAATCCTTCTTTATCACATACTTCACCCTTGCAAGGAAATTTCATCACTTGTTTGACATACCAATTACTGTTCTTCAGCGATTCCTGAAATGGCCAACCGATGGACGAATACTCTTAATGATCCCGTTATATAAATTTGTATAAACAATTATAAATTTCGATTTTATGCATTAAAGGCAACAACCTCTAAATATCTCGATCCCAAATATGCATTGGTTCTATTCTGATCCGTCTTCGTCCATTTGTAGCGTAGAACTGAGATTCCATTTGATATATTACTGAGTTGGCGGCCGGCCGATTCAACCGTCCGTGCATTGCTTTATTTTATCGTCTGCTGTTGCGTCGTCAGCTTTGGGCGCATTTAACGGTTGTAGAATATGTCGACAGAGGAAGGGGAGTCAAAGACAAAGAGTCTGGATAAAAAAGACTCGAAATATCGTTCTAAAGATGTGGCTACCCCAACCAATCAACAATTCAGCCCTGAACATACGCAAAAAAGCGATGAAAGTCCTATCGAAGTTCGAAGTACGATTAGTCAAACAAGTTCGACGACAAAACCAAACGAATCATCGCCTGTAAAAGAAAGCGATACAACGATTGGAAGGTGAATTTGATTCGCATTCTTAATGATATATTGTGGCTACCGTTTATTTTTTCGTGAATTTTTTAATTAAATGGCAGTTTAGGAAGTCGGATATGAACGTTTGTTTCATATCAGACATAAAACTGGCGTTAGAACTTCGAGTTTTTTGCTGGTGCGTTTTACGACTTTTCTTTTGCGAACGCGCATCATAGCGGTCTGTTAAGACGTTATTTCAAAAGCGAGCTAATAAACTTTTCGTCTCTTCCCCGTCTTGTTTCCTCACCAAACATACATCTGTCGCCTACTATCGAAGTGAAAACCGCCATCCCCTAAAAACGTTTCTCAGACGAATTTTTGGCTATAATTTCATCAGTGGAGTCAACCTGGTTTACACTAGGAGTGTTACATTAAATGGAATGAAGAGACGGTTGCATTAAGTGCTTTGAGGGGCGAAAAAAGCAAGCGCTTAATTTGCCATCATTAATCATCTAATAATATTAATAAGCAACAGCTACTGCAATGTCTTATGCTCGTCTCCTTAACGCTGTGAAGTGCACAGTTCCCGAGTTAAGAAAGCGAGAAGAGCCAAGACAAGAAACGTTTTTTTAAACTGATTTTTTCGTTTGTGTTTTTCATCTCTTCGTTTTTTTCTTGTAGTAACTTAGAAACTTTTAGGTCACTGGGAGCCGTTTCTTTTGGCTTAATGATTTTTTTGGTATAAAATCACAGGCAGCAAGATTTCGTGTTCGAAAATAGCCGATTCTGAAATTTCCAACCTGAGAATTTAATTAGGCAAAAGAGAGGAGCGAAAAAAAGTCGAAAATTGGAAGCGACGCCCGTGTGTGATTTTCACGATTTGACGTATTTGTATCAGCGGTTTTCGTCGATGTGGATGATTAAGAGGGAATCATGCAAAAATGGTTAAGATGGGATCATGCAAAAATAATTAAGATGGAATCATGCAAAAATGATTAGGAGAGAGTCATGCAAAAATTAAATGTAAATGCAGCACGTTTTATCGAATTATCGAATATCACGGTGGAAATGTCGCAAGAGATAATTCTCAAAGTTTGGCGCAGCTGCACAATCATGTTATCAATGATTGCAGTGTATTGTCTTTTCTATTACCCGAATCGATATTCAATTTGTGGCCGAGCGCAGGCAAGAAAGGTGCTGAGGAACCGTGGGTACCTACTGATCCAAACGAAATCGTTAACTTCCCCGAGAAAGAACTAGCTTCCTTTGATCGCATATTCCCACCCGATAGTAAGTTCATTGTTCTTCGATTCTTGCATTTCATCACAGTCACTAGCATGCGCATTTCTGAGTGGTACATGATGGATGAATAGACGAAACAGGGATACATGGCGAAAGAAATACCGTAATGCTTCAATCAAAGCCTCTTGGGGTTATAAAGTTCAGAATTTTTTAAATCGATTTGGAACTAAGGTCGGATTTCTCAGCGTTATTTTCATTCTGAAATTCCGCAATATGGAGTATGGGAGCGATTTTCAAATATACTTGAAGCTGTGGTACTCGAAGACGTTTTTGAACAATAGGTGAGGAAGACCTATTTAAGGTGGTATGGTGGATGGTTTAGAGTGCTTTCTGCATTTTGGCTATGTCCAACTTTTTGACCAGAAGGCTGCCCGTTCAATCCTGCAAGGACGCTGAACCCGAAGGACATCCGAAGTGCTATTCATGCGCAAATTGATCAGCGCTATTACTCCTGAGGTGTTAAAAGATATTCATCGCATCGGTGCTCACCGTACTCATCTCATTCTCCGAAGGAATGGTGGCAGCACAATTTGACATGAAAACGCATTTTATCAAATCAGTTTCCTGTAGTCAGCCCTTGCTCTCCTAACGCTATTCGAAAAGTCGCGAAGGAAGGAAAACTGGCGACCGGTGGTGATCGTCTGCGTGGACGAGGAGCGTGAAACTGGTGCTGAAGGGCAGATCACAGACGACCACGACTTTGTTATATCCATTTTTTGAATCTCCCAATGTTTTGCCTCCGAATTATATCGTATAGCGTTTACGACAAAAGAAAACTTGGATCGATCGAGATCGTTGAGGTTTTACGTTAGGGTGTTTGAGGGGTACAAATGCTTATCATGTATGTCGTACTCAACCTAATATTAATAGATGCTTTCAGACGTTGAATCGCCGTTCCAAGTACGACGGGGTCCTATAACGGCCCGGAATATGCTCGAACAATTGAACGCTATGAGTGTGCACGGTTCACAGGAACACTTAACCACACAAGAAGAAATCCTTTGTAACCTCTTATTTATGTTTGTTGACGGTAGTGTTCAGCGGCATTTCCTCAGTATCTACCGTTCAAAGAACGCTGATGACGTGGTTGAGTTGTGCCAACGATGTCGTGATTGCTTTCGTCTATTTAGATATATTGATAGTTAGTTTCGTTTATGCCGCATTCTCAAAGAAGATTTGAATAATTCTATTGTCCCACTACTAGTGCACGATTTCGCAATACTGCCAAAATGACTTCATGATTATGGCAACTAATTATATTAATTAACTAATTAACTAATTAACTAATTAACTGATCTTCATAATTAACTGTTTTCAAATACCTCGTATAATTTATGCAAACGGCCTAAGTTCAATTATATATTGCAATGGCTTGAGGAAATGCAACAATTCTCGCACAATTGACCGTTTGGTTCAAAGATTCATTAACAATATAGGCTATCAAAAACACGGTGAGAAGGAATGAGGCAAAATGAACTAAATGAACTACTTTATTGAATGCTACATACCAATCGCGGGAGCAGTAGGTCAGTCGTAGAGCTCCCGCTTCATACGCGGGAAGACCTGGGTTCCATTCCCTGCTGCTTCCACAGCGGATCGCCAGCACGCTGACTACCATGCGCAGGCCAGGACAAACAGTGTGCGAAACGTTGCATAGTGCACAGCGCAACAATACTAGCTGAGAATATGAATTTCGGCGTAAGAAACGGAAAATCTTCGGGAATGTAGTGCAAAATTTTCATGAGGATGGGAGCTAATAACAATGTCTGTTCTAACTCTACGAACAAATCGCTTGGCCGTTATCATTTCACAGGACACACCAAAAGCAAAGACTCGTTCTTCAACCGATTAGAAACATAAGTGTAGAACATATAAATAAAAAAACTGGGCAGCCTTTGCAATGACTACGGAAACTGCAAAGCCCCTTCATGACATGGTTTCCAACCTGTTATTTTTGTTCCCCTTTATGAGCTTGCCTTGAACCATAAAGATTTTGGAAGATGAAGAAGACTTAGAACACTCACCATACACCGGATCGGTACAATACCAGTAGACAAATGCCTCTGTACGTTTAGCGCCCAGCAGGCTGCACAGAAATAGTGACCACAGTGAAGAGAGAAACCATCTTGGTCATCACCGAAGCACACTTTGCAAATGTTTGATGGCACAGATGGCCCGGCTTCGTCCACTTCCAAGTCCTGAAAACATGTCCGATTTAGCTGGAGTGTTTTCTTGTGCAAATCACTAGCGGCACTATTGGTTGTTCGGATTTGGATCATAAAACTGAACTATCAAAGGAAAACTTTATAAGAAGCACAGCGACAAGCATGTAAATATAAAAGCTCTTAACCTGTGCAATACGTACTCTAACTTCCATCGACTGTTGAAATCAGGGCCGAAAAGGGGGATCATCTTTTTGCAAAGTAAAATAGTGCAGCAGCTCACTATGAGCAAGTAGTAGATGGCCTTATAAACACATTTTCCGAACTGTAGCAATGAGCAGATAATAACATGAAAGCTAAGCTTTTTTAAATTTTTAACAGAGGAAACCTCTTAACACGAAGCTCATTGCCGCCTGTTCGATATGTAAACATTTTCAAACACGGTTCAACCTATGCTAGCGCTATACTTGTACTAAACTGAAAACGTACCATATTGGCAGTTGCGAGCCACTCTTTGACGATCTGTTTTCGTACGATACTCTCGTTGAGACAGTCAGCTTCAGAGAATATTGAACGTGGTAAGATTTTAGCGACATTGCAACAAAGCGTTGTACTACCGGTTGGCAAATGCATCTCATCCTCAACGCTATTGTTTTGCCGTTCTGTGACGCTGTTGAGAGTCAGCCTTAAAAATAAACTTTTCGAAACAATGTAATTACGACTCGACATCCTTTTTCAGTCGCGCTAATGATGCGATATGAACGACTGGCTTGTCACTCGGCTGTCATCTCACTGCGCGTCACGACAAAGCTGCACACCTTTAAACATTCCCATCTATCGCTCTTTTATGATTTATAGAATTATCGCACGCTAATACGCAGCTTCATTCGATAATGCAACAAAATCTAGGAAATCCAAGTGAGCCTTCAGATAATTCCAAGTGAACATTTACATATGCTTCAGATAATCGCAATGCTGAAGATTGGCGTGTCCCTGGCTTCAGTTATATACCGAAAAAAAAAGAAAACACAATAGGTCATTCAGCAAAAGTTGCAGAAAAAAAAACAGCGCATATTTTCAGCAATGCAGTGGAAACTATTTAAACGTTCGCGGATGTTTTGAAAATGGAAACGGATCATTTTGGAAATTTCCTCATCCCTACCCCTCCACCGCCTTCAAAGAAAACGCACGCGAAATCTGCAGCTGCTTATTAAAGAGAAAATTCTTCCTGAGTCTATTGAAAACGGAATTTCCGATTCGCAACGTGTGTCAAAAAAAAAAAAAAGAAAACACAATAGGTCATTCAGCAAAAGTTGCAGAAAAAAAAACCAGCGCATATTTCAGCAATGCAGTGGAAACTATTTAAACGTTCGCGGATGTTTTGAAAATGGAAACGGATCATTTTGGAAATTTCCTCATCCCTACCCCTCCACCGCCTTCAAAGAAAACGCACGCGAAATCTGCAGCTGCTTATTAAAGAGAAAATTCTTCCTGAGTCTATTGAAAACGGAATTTCCGATTCGCAACGTGTGTCAAAAAGTCAAGGGTGCAAAGCGTACTTGAGAAAGTTAAACTAAGCAAGCAACGCGAGTCGAAAATTTTGCGTTCGGTCGAGCAAATCGCGTAGCAAAATTCTACGATTACATGGAGAGGATTTTCAAAACAACGTGAGCAATATCAGCCGAATCTCTTTGAACGACTGTGCGATGTGGACCGAAAAAAAAGTTCGATAAAGTAATGAATGTAAGTGAAAAAGTTAACTGTATCCGAAAGAACTAGCAAGAAATTTTGAAACTGGCATAAACAAGGCAAAAGAATCGAAAGTTCCACAAACGTGGTGAGCGAAATGAGCTAAAAATTTGCAGAGGCCAGAAAAGCAAATTCTCAAGACCACGTTTTTTGCGCTCCACGCGCGTGCTTAAGATTTTATTACAAATTCTATGTCACAGACCAGTAAGCCGGAATGAGCGGATTGTGGACAAGACTTTTAAAAAATTCCCCAGGTAGTCGCGGTTTGGACGCCAAGGAACTACTGATCTGATCCGGCCTGTGCGGTGCAAATTTTTGACTCCTGCATTGAACATAACTAGTCCTGACAACTTATGACGGAATACTGCATAGAAATGAAAAATCAATCTGCTATTTCCCATATAGCACCACCAATTTACTCGATGTCTCAAATGAAAAGGTTTGGAGAGTATAAATAATGTTCTACCACCAGCAAAACTGATATGAAACTTCAAAAGAACATGAAAAGTTCAATGCGTTTTGAAGATGTGATACCTGACAAGCTGTTCATCCATCTCGCTGCAGCTATCATCCATATGAATGGAGATGAAACCACTGAACTCTGTCGACTTTGACGTCTCTGGGAGAACCTCATTGCTGACTTCAGTAAGGAACGTTTCTGGCTGAAACCTCTTCACAGTTTCAGCCGAAGGAAAACGACTGAGGACGTAGCTGCGAAGAGTTATCAGTTTCGAAATGGGCACGACGAAAGAGGGCAGAGGGTCAGGCCCTGAAAGGCGGCTGCCAGTACCCTCGTAAGTCTCTGCTGTTGTTTCGTATCCGGAGCTATCTTCAGATTCGCTGCGCGAAAAACCTGTTGACTCAGACTGTTCTCGTGGTGCGCTATACAGCCAATGTTCGTATTCCGCCGTCAAGTTAGGATAGCACTGAAAGAGCGAAATATGAGCAAAACGAAAATTAACATCACTACTTCATTTTGTTCTCATTGTTCTCAGAATTACGCCGTAATTACACTAGTAAGGGTACCGAAATCATGAATTTTGCGGCGAAATTTTTGAGAACATCAAACGCTGGGTCATTCATTGACGTGAAGCTGGGCATCTGACCTTTTTTATTGTGCGATGTCGTCTCTTTTGCGGAGTTCGGCCAATCACAACGGCGATTTCTGACAAGATCGCACGGGTTTCCACTGGAGATGACTCCAAACACTCCTCTCCATCGTACTCCACATTTCCGTAATCGCTTTCATCATACGCATCCTCAGGTTGAACGACTTTCAGTTCATCACTTTTCTTTATGAAGCCCATCCGTGATTTCCTCTTTTCACGTGCGACTTTTCTGAAATTTAAATCGTTCAATACATTATTGTCATTTCCTGCAGGTGTATTGAAGGCGAAAGCAATAAGGAGTTAGGATACTTGACCGATAATCAAAAAAAACGCAACTGTAGAAATATCTGCCATATTTCAATCTATTTTAGAAAGGACCATTGTAAAACCGGCTAGACATTTTAATTTTATTTTATAGGTCGTAGAACAGGAAATCCATTCCTTTTGCCTTTACTGAAACTGTTACCTACCTGTAAACTTATACGCTGGACTTACTCGAACAGCGTTGGAACAGAAGTTCTAGGAAAGCTGATGGCACTGAACGAGAGAAAATCAGGCGAAAGCAATTCAACTTTTTGAAGCATTTTAGTAGCGGAAAGAAGGAACAAATCAAATTTTTCGATGACGAAAAAAGCCTGAAAGCTAAATAAATTAGAGTCGTGGTAAATGCCTTTCGAAAGAAATACGTTCTTTTAGAATCAGTTTTTGCCATGATGCCAACAATGCATGTGCACATCTAATCGTTTGTAGCATTGATCTATGAGTTGTTGCACATTTATCACTGCCTGTGTGTTCATCGGACTAATGGCCTTGCGTCGTACAGTCTGATCGTCTTAAAGCACTTTTTAATATCAAAAATATCGCAATGCTCATAACACTCGCACTTCAACTGTCGCTGCATAATACGGCCTAAAAGTGACCAATTCAAAAAACGACGGCGACCTACAATGCGTACACTTCATTGCTCTGAATTCCGAATCACGTTAAAACCTACTTGTCACATTTATTACGCACACGGCGATCCCAATCGTACGTCGTCGTCTTATACAACACATGGAGTTGGATCTCACTGCTCCAATTCATCGCAGGCTCGTAGATGATTTCATTTCTGCTCCAACGGGTTTTTCTTCCTTTGCGAGGTGCCCCCTGCTTCCTGCAATAACATTTTAAAAAATTACCGCCGAAATTTCATCGACCTCACCTTTTAAAGACAAAACCAAAAAAAAGATAATACAGATTCTGGTAAAGTCGAAAATCACCACTGTTCATATTTTGCTCATTCTCAAGCCCCTCACATCTTCACTTGCCTTAAACTATACTGCCTTTTAGACATCTGGCGCATGAACGTACCAATGCAATATGTGCTTTGGCCAAATATACAGATTATCGAATGCGAAATTTCGGCACTATTTCATTTCGCGTCTGCACTTTGTACTGAAGTTTGTTAAACAGCAATATCGAGCAGCTCATGCGATTAGATAGTATATTTTCTAAAAAGTTTTTTCGATGTGGTTGGAAGCACTGAAACAGTGATTGAATCGTTCCGAATACTGCAGTGCATAAAATGAGCCGAGCTCAGGTATGGCATTTAAAAGAAGTCTTCACCAAATGTCGATAGAACGGTTTGTTTACTTCATCCGAATTCAAAACAAGGTTAGGATACAAATAACTGATGGAGTTTTGACACGACGGAAATTTTGCACTAGCAATTTGTTATACAAACAAGACTTTATGGTCCCTTGTTTTCATTCTTTTGAGGCGAATTTTTTTAACCAAACCTTAAATTCTTTTCCTTTCTACTATTTTGTTAAATTCTTTTGCTTTTGTTTCGACAAGTTCAACCATTAAAATTTCATTACACTGAAGCTGAGTAAAAAAAAGACCTGTAAACTTCCTACAACTGTTTAAGCTGATGCTCAATGCAACCCGAAGGGATACTGGAATCAGGTTTGTTTGATTAGTGAACTACATAGAGCAGTGAACATCGGAATCATATTATAAACATTTAATAGCCAAAAGACTAGAACGAAGGGTCCGTCATTTCGTAGGTGAGCTAATTTTGGTTGCAAGAACGGTGATGCCATATCAAACAAAAGATTCGATAATGAGAATCTTCAACTGATAGCGTAACGCTTCCACAAATACGCAAAGAAAACTGAAGTCGGATTTAGTCAAGGAAGCTGACGATAAAGTCGAAGCGATACATATCAAAACATTCTTTAAGTGGATCATCTAAATACTGTTTCCAATAGTTGCATACTACAAAACGGTAATTCCAACACGATCTATCCTGTAGCATAGCCCCTTTGGGAGCGATACATCGCATACCCCCCCCCCCCCCCCCCCCCTCCTCAAAAAAAATCTTTCCGTTGAAAAGATATCGACGGTGAACTAATGCTAGCCAAGCAAGAGATAAGAAGCAGTTGAGAAGCGCATAGGTACTTCAGCGACCACATGTGAAACTCACTTTACGAAGTCGTAACGATTTGCGTGATTTGCATATTTGTGTATCTCCTCACCATCTCTCACCGTTGCAAATTCCACCGCATGAATTTTATTACGCTTATGCCATCTGCAACCATGTTTGTACAGCCAACCGGTATCACTTGTTATAGTTCGTAAATACGATGTCCTCAAACGTCGCATCGGATCCTGAAACAACTAATAATATATAGCAAACAACTGGCACGAAATGTGCTTTGACTGCTCAAAAGTCAGCCAGCTTTACAAGGCGCTCAGAAAAAGCGAAAATTCAGATTTTTTTCCGACTCGATAGCTCACACAAATTTCCGCTTTCACGCGGGCTGACCAGTCGACTATTCACTCCAAATGATGTTAAAATGCACATGAGGGATAATCTTCAAATTGCAAATAGAAGGTGGTTCAGAGTGTAAATTATTTCCACTAATTCTTATGACTGCGTTGAGTAGAACTCAAGTTGAAATTAGTGACAAGGCAAAATATGGGAGTGACAACATCGTAACTGAAAACTTGGTAAGGCGGGTAAAAAAGGAATACCATTTTGCATTATCTATGTTCTTTTCTAGTCAGAACAAAGTCGTAGAGTACAACAAATACTCCCAAGAAGGGGAATGAGCAGTTTGTTAGCTGTCAGGAACCCATTTTATAATAAACACCTCGGTCCCACATCCACATAGCCTTAAGCTTGGAACAACTTTGAGATCGAACGAGTAAAAAAAGAAATTTGTAAATGAATTTCTGGCAGTGTTAACGTCAACAAAGTCACCGCTTCACTGGTGCACAAACTTTTCTATGTTTATGAAAGTTCCGTTGCTGAGATTATCACAGTATCGGCAATGAACGAAGATAAGCATGTAGAGTAGCTATGAACGAACGACTACTCTGAAAATATGCTCCATTTTCTGAACGTCTAACTTTTCTGAACAAAATAACGAGGAAAATATATTTTTAATAAGCGAAATAACGCTGCCGATCGATTAACAAGAGCCATAAAATGCAAAAGCAGAAAGCGTAGCGAATTCAAATCACAGCCGGTAACGGTTCCAATACTCCCACAGAAAAAAACGACTACTCCTTTATAACTCATTTGCCTTTACCTTAAAAGAGCCATTTGAGAGAGGTAAAATGTCGAAAAAATATGAACATTTACCTGGTAACTGATGATATTCTCGGATAGCTCCTCGTCTAGCTCCCATCGATATTTCTTATTGAGAGAATATTTCAAGTGAAAAGCGCGAAGACCAAACGGATCCGGAATTTCAATGGCGGAGAATTTTTGCTGCCTTCGCTGGAACAGAAAGTGCAATTATATCTCGAGATTGCGCAACGTCGACAGAGAGCATCAAATTTTAAATCGTTTTATGTAAATGACAACGACAGCGTATTTTGGGCATATCTTGGGCACACATTTTGCCTGTGGTTATGTATGTATGTGTATGCTCGCCTGCTCTCATATTTATCGAAGACGGTGGTAGCAGCGAGCCATTAAATAAGCCGAAATATTTCCAAGCCTTTCGCAACTAGTCGGGTCGCATATTTCATTAACTGATTGTGAGTCTTGGAGAAAAACGAATTTCTTCAGCTGCAGGTTTGCGGAGTGGTTTGATCAATCGAAACACAAATTGTCATAGCTCGTAAGTAGCTAATCAAAAAGCATAACCTGACTGATGCAGTCAATAAAGCACACGAGGTGCCGATGTCCTTCCACGCATTCTTGCCAACTGATTTTTCATCGTTCCAAAAAGGTAAATCACACATAAATCGTATGAACAAACGACTGCAGTAGTAATTTCGAGCTTTCGTAACAATCAAAATGTAAAATTTAAATGGCATTTTCGAAGGAAGTGCAAACAAAAAAAACTATCGTTGAGAAAGAATTAGGACGCACAAAACTGTTAAAACAAAATCGATAATGTGCTCAACGAGAAAACAGATCATGGGCAACTACTCACCAAGCTTTCAGTGTCAACCATGTTCGCATAGTTCAAATAAGAATACACACAAACGTAAGTTTCATTGGCCACCATCTGCTTACTAATATAATCCGACCATACATCTCTGCAATTTTAAAAGAATGAAAACTGCCGAATGCTAAGGATTTTAGCATGGAAGACGGGGTGGGGAGCTGAGGTTACAAAATGAAGAAATTCGTTGAGAATAATGAGAAAAATTAACGACATACCGATATGCGTTGTTAGACGATTTCTTCAAAAAACCACACAGCATTTTACAATATAAGCGATCGAGCGACTACTCGAATTATTGTGACAGTTCATTATCACTACTACTATAACCGAACCGTGCTCCATTTCCATAATCCGAAACTGGGCGTATATGTGCTATTGAGCGTTATGGCCAAAAGGTGATGATGTGACATAATGTATGTGACATCAAAGACAATAAAGACAATAAGTCTCTAACAATGTACATTGTTAGAGAATAAATGACAGCCCCAAAGACAATAAAATGACATCAAAATACAGTCTCTAACAATGTACGGAATACAATCTTTGACAAAATACAACCTTTGACAGTGCACTTCTTTACGGTTTTATATATGACTTATTGGCAATAAAAACATAGAGAAAAAACGAAACCTGCGAACGACGCGATGAATTCTCAGATCCTTTGGCTTGCGCCGAGCAACGGGAATTTCACAATCGAAATATTCCGGCATGTCGCTCGCCTAGCTACTGCTGAAAAAAAAACCTAGTGAGCAGATAATCGATGAATGCGCATGCATTGCCGAAACAACATTTTGTCCGTGCACGACAAACTACTGAACTATACAGTCAGCTGGCTGCTGAAAAAATGCAGTAAAGACGCCTGAATTAAAATATGATTATAATAAGTGAATGGGTCAAGTGATGCACAATATTGGAATTGAAAGCGCTCAAAACTAAAACCAGATAAAAGTTAATGCCAAATTGGAATTTACAATTTGTGCATATGGCTAGCAAATTCAACTAATTTCTCCAGGTGAGATGTTTCAGAGCAAGTCGGCAAATTTCGTACTGCTTATAAAAGGATAACATCCAGTCTGAACGTGGGTGGCTACGCTAGGCGAAACAGCGTGGTGCAAGCAAAAAACTGCTACGGCCGTCGTAAGTACCGCAAGCGTTAGCCTAGTCAAGTCATGCTCACAACTGCCGTGATTATGGAGCCAAGTTCATAGACGTCACAGTCACTACCAAAACCGTCGATACAAATAACGCATTGCCAAGGATTTCATAGCTGGCAGCATGTACGGCTATGATGCCTATACACTCGCCACGTTACGAGATTCGGCCAGGTTCCGAAGTCACTAGAAATCATATTTACAATAGATAATCAAACGTTTCCACATATAACACATCGGAACATGATCAACTGATACGTAATTCATTTGTTTCGCATGAATCACCTAAATCGCAATACAGGCATTTGAACAACTAGCGTACAAAAATCACTCTCGAACAGATGCAAACATCATAAAAGTCTCGAAACAGAGCTAAAACATTTTCTGAGCAGAGAAACGACAATGGATGGCATCGGCGTGTAAGAACTGTTTTATGTCATCTGATAAAGCTGCGATTGCGTACGACGCAGTAATGAATATTTGATGCAAGATTTTGCGCACACAATTCCACGTTACATATGAGTCGCATGACAGTGGAAAAATGATGATAAAGAAGGCAGTCAGAAGACGACAACTCAACAACGCCACATCCTGAGAAGAGAAGATGAACACATCTGTAAGCACAGGCTGACAAGATAACGTGGTAAAAAAATGATAAACGCAAAACCATTGCGTGGTGCCCAGTAAAAAAGAATGTCCGTAAGCGAACGACCATACGCCATTTCCAGGCAAATCCCTACTAGCTGAGCCCCGTGCAATTCAGTCACCATCGCATTTCGGTTCCTTTGCCCAGTCAGCTCCGCAATGCATATATGAAGCACATTTGATAAGCGCATATCGCCACTGCTAGTGTGTATTCATTTTCAAAGATACACTTCTTAATGCGTACAAAAATCGTCTTACAAAGACAAAAAGGTAAAAATAAATTAGCAAATCCCTTTTTTACTTTTTACCTTCTTGCCAAAATTGTGCGAACAGCGCAAGCAAAGCGTTGTGATGCAAGCACACAGCGCATGTTTGGCTTTGCTCGGCAAAAAAAGCAGCTATGCAGTCTAAAAGAAATGGTCGACCTGAATTTGTCGCCACGAAAGAAATTTTACGACCTATCCAACAAGTCATATCGTTGCTGGAATTCACTGTTGTCATTTCCCTTCATAATCGATCCTAACTGCTTAACTTTACCCAAACTCATCTTGCTAAAAACTCCTCACTAAAGCTACTTTTTAATATGGCAAAACATACAAAATGAAACCAATCCTGCGCGAAGGACAACTGCTCACCATAATCCTCAATATTAGGAGGCGAATCATGCTAAAATTCAAGATTTGGAAGATTAGCGGAGAATTTTCCAAGAATCATCGAATAGGAAAGATCAGACATGCATGAAATGAATCACACTTTAGACGTAGTGTCGTATCATTTGAATGATGAATTCCACCAAAAAAAAAAACGCTCCAAATCAAGCTGACTTCGCGAAAGTAGAACGAGAGCTGTGATACATCGGCAAAAGAGCGGTCAGATTTATAGCACAGAAGTAAACGTATGACTCAGAAGTGCTGCAATGTTAGCGTGTTATTGTGCAATATTTACTAAGAGAACGACGCAGTGAGATACGCCTCACATAGACGCTCGTAGTGCCCTCCCTCACAAATAAAAGGTTCTCTTGCAACGACACGTCAGTTGCAACGCTCGTTTCTGTGCGATACAGCGCGTGTCATGTTCGCCTATGTCGACGTCATTTATTTATGATCGATAATATGTGCATCAAATCTTCATATGCCATAAGAAAAGATAACAGTGTATGTAAGCGGTTCAATTTGAAAAAGATGAAAACATGGTTAAGGGGTTTGTTAAATGATGGAGTGAGAAAGCGTAGTTGTTGTCAGTAATATTGTAAGAACAACGGTCGATTAACAGCATGAACCGAAACGAACTGATACAACCCGAAATCGTTGTAGGGTATTGAATAGAATGTGCTGAGCTGACTACACTGAAACGTTGACTTATGCATGTAGAAAATTCAGGAATCTCTGACTATCACAGAGTAAAGGACTGTATCCAGCGTTGCCAGGTGCATTCGAAGCAGCTTATCAAGGGCTGACTACACTGAAACGGGTACTGATAATATGCAACAACAACGCGCTGAGTACAGCGACGAAGAGCTCGTCCCATACTGCTGTAAGCAGGAATTGGCAACTGCTTTAGCAGATCAGAATAATCGAATTCCAGTCGCACATGGACATCATCCCAGTAACCTCTCATCGGAGTAGAGGGGGGAGAGTGGAGAGGGTAGAAAAGGATCGTCTGTAAAGTTCAGGATTTTTGAAGGGTAACCGAGGCCGTCAGAGAGCAAAGCATTGAAAAGAGTGGCAATTACTCGTAAGTAATCGGGAAAGGCAATCAGGAAACGTAAAATTTTCGCGTCTTTCAACGTCTTTCACGTCGTTCGAGTCACACAGGTCACTTAAAGCCCTTTTACGCTTGTTATTCAAATAAGTGAAGGCTTCTTCAGCTCCAGAAGTCGCCAAGAGCTTACTCCGAGAACTCATAACTTGCAAATTTGGTCCGTCAGTTCGCAACTGGCAAATTCAGTCCGCCGAACCCTCCTAAATGGGAGGAGGTAGAGAGGAGGGGGTCGCCTGTGCGTTATTATTGGAGTTTGTATAAATTGCCGTACAAACTGAGGCTGGCAATCAGTGACTGACTAGGTGTTCTGGGGTGGAATTCCCGTGTTAGGTTGAGAGGAAAATAATTACGTTTTTTTTTCCGTGGTTTCGATGACAGG